>PISX010003444.1:0-137256 GCA_004024625.1 Mellivora capensis | reverse complement strand
CTTGTACCTTTACACAGGTTGCCCTTACTCTGTTTTTATGGACTTTTACATAACAGTCTTATCAGAAATTAATTTTCCCTGTTCATCCTTTTATACTTGAAATAGTTGATATACGTCATAGATTTAGTACTTTGAGTGTCAAGATCTATGTGCACACCTATATAAGTGAATAGTCTACACTCTGAATAGACTGAGTAGAGCTCAATATTGAGGGCATTGTACTCAAATTTGAATTTATTTTTATCTCCTCGTTTATAGCTTTGAGCAAGAAACTAGGAAGTCAAAACCCTGCTTTCTTCATTTTTAAAAAATTTTATATAGTAAAATTCATTCTTGGTGGTGTACAGTTTATGGCGTTGACAAAAACATAATCATATTTACCACCACAATCATGCAATAGAACCATTCCATCATCCTGAAAATTCCCTTCACGCTTTGCTTCTGTCGTCAACTATTCACCAATCCCAACCCCTGACAATCATTGATTTATTTCTCCCTGACCCCCAAATTTTGCCTTTTCTAGAATGTCATGTAAGTGAAAACATACACTTTGTGTCCTTTGGGACCTGACTTCTTTCGATTAGCAAAGTGCATTTGAGATTCATCCACATTATTGAGTATATTGGTAGTGTATTTCTGTTGGTGAGCAGTGACCATTATATGAGGGTATCGCAGTTGGTTTATCCATTTGTAGATGGAAGGACTTTTGCATAGTCTCTAGTTTTTGGCAATTAATAATCAATTCTATAAACTTTCATGTAAAAGTTTTTATGTAAATATAAGTTCTTATTCTATTGGCTAAAAAGTAGATTGGTGGGTCATATGGTAAGTGTATGTTTGACTTCATGAGAAACTGTCAAACTGTTTTCTTAAGTGGTTATAAAATGTTGTGATCCCACCAGCAACACTCGAAAGTTCTAATTGCTTTGTATCCTCACTAGCACTTAGGGAGAAGGTGGATGGTATTAGCCATTCTAATGGGTATGGAGTGTTATCTCACTGAATTTTAATTTGCATTTCTCTAAATAAATAATGATGTTGAATATCTTTTCATGTGTTCATTTCCCATCCGTATTTCTATTTCGGTGAATTATCTGCTCAAATCTTTTGCCCATTTTTAAAATTGAGATCTTTTCTTTTCTTTACTTTTCCTTTTTAAGTAGGTTCCAACACAGGGCTAAAGCCCAACGCTGGGCTTGAACTCACAACCCTGAGATCAAGACCTGAGCTAAGATCAAGAGTTGGACTCTTAACCAAGTGAGCCACCCAGGTGCCCCCCAGGATGTTTCTTTTCTTATTTTTGAATTTTGAGAGTTCTCTGTGTCTCTGGACATAAGAATCTTCATAAGATATGTGATTTGCAAGTATTTCCTCCCAGTCTACAACTTGTCTTTCATTCACTTTTGCAGAGAAAAACTTTTTAATTTTGATAAAGTCTGATTTATATTTTTTTTCCTTTTATGGATTATACTTTTGGTGTTGTAAAACCCTACTTTTGTGAAGCTGCTTAACTGCACTATGTTAGCCTTACCTGATAAAAAATTTTTTGAAGGTAGAGAGTATGCTTGATATGTTCTTAGCACCAAACAGACCAAAGTAATTTTTGATTTTTTTAACACAGACTTGAAATTTCTAGCTCATCTTCTGTGAATCCTTTCCTAACCCCAGACACCTTACAGATGTACATTTATTTCTATTTATTCATGACCCTCTGAATATACCACTGACTACACTTAACCCCTTTTTGCTCTTAGGATCTGTTTACTCCTTAACTCCTTCAAAGTCCTTGAAGGAAGAGATGATGCACTGAATTTCTGTGTAAGCCCAAAGCCCAAGACATTATAGATGCTCAACAAAACTCTGCGTAATGAATGAGTCTCACCTCATCGGAACATCTAATGCAAGTGGGGAGCATTTCTGCATGAACACAGTAGGAACAGACATAACTGATAAACCTATGAGTTAATCCCTTACGATATGTGAAAAGAGACAGATGAAGTGTAGCCTAATGCCCTGTACTTTAGATTAACTTTCTTTATTATTCTGAAAATGGTTCGTGCTACAATGTAAGTTGCAAATACAAAATGTAAACATTTTAAAATTAATACATTGAGTATATTTTGTTCTTTATATTTTCTTAAATCATGTATTAAAATATTATGGTGATAAAATTGCAGAGAAGGAGAGGAATGAAAACCCTCAAAAAAAATCAAGAAAATCTGTATCTAACAGATACAAAATTGAATTTATTACTGACAAAGATTCAAATCAACCCTGATATATGTTCAAATTCAATTATGGCAGAAAAAACCACGAAATTCCAAATTGGATTGCAATTGCGAATTCACTAATATTTTGAGATGCATCACTTTTCGTAAAATAAAAATTTTAGCATGACATTTGTATAGTGAACAACAGTGGCAATTCAGATCAAAGAAAATGACACAAAAGGATAAAAGAAAAATTATTAAAACACTTTGTGTTTGGAACAAAACTTAATCCAGGTCTTGATGTCAGCCACTGATCAGAACATGATAGGTTCATGCTAATGTTTTGAAAACTGGAGAATGATGAAACAAAATTCATTTGGGGACATAGTGAAAATGAGGGATCATCTTTTAATTGATCAGAAGATTTTGGAGGAGCCAGCCACCTCCCTGGTCCTCTTCCCACTGGATTCTGGGAGAGGGGAAGTGGAAGGACTCCATCACTTGGGTTCATAAAGAGGAAAGATCGGTCGCCTCTTACTCTAGTAAGGGTCAGTGTGCAAAGCTGAAGGAAATGCCAAAATGCAGATCTTGGTGCAAAGCCTAGGACAACAATGACTGCAATTCATCACCGGTTCCTCAACCCAAAGCTACGTACAGTCTGACGTTAGAACAGTTACCAGAATTGTTAGTTTTAGGACTTGTGACCCCCCCCCACAAAAAAAAGCGCCCATTCTTTCTAACCTTGTATTTTTACCCAAAACCTTTCAAACTGAAAAAGAATGTAGTGAAAGTGTAGGAAGCGGTTCTCAGAATCAAGGCAGACCTGAAGACCAGAACTTGCAGAGGGCGGAAACTGGGCAGCTGTGGCTGTGGGGGGCAGGGACCGATTACTGCTAAACCAGCCTAGTCAGATCCCACAGTGCGTGGTACTTGGATCACTCCTCTTATGAAGCAAAGTCCTGAAAGAAGGCAGTCTGACCCATCTAATTTGGGCCTGTGCCCTCCCCTCTCTGCTCTAGGAAGACTTGACCAACAGGTGCACTGCATCTCCTCAAATTGGGGGATGTAAATGCCCTCCAGTGGGGTCAAAGTCCTATAGCAAAAGAAAGAGAAAGATTGCTACAAAGGAGGAATGCCTGCCCAAACTTTTGCACTTTTTTATTTTGTATTCATCAAATTAATTTCTATTTTGAAGCCCACTCACCCAGGCAGGTAGGAAATTGTACCTGTCATTTCTTGGGGTTTCTCTACCCATAGTCATTTTGCTACCGTTTCAGAGCTTTCTCCATCACCAAGACATAGCGAAGGGGCACTCCAAATTTTGGCCTACTGTCCACACAGACTGCTTGGAGAATCCCATCATCTTCGTCCTCATGTCTGCTGCCTGCCAGCTCTTTATCACTTCCAACCTGAGCTTTGCATGTGGAAATCTTAAACGAGGTGTCTGTGGTCCCAGCTTCCCCGTATACTGTGAAGCCAATCCCGGAGTCACATCACAGGTTTGAAATTTGAGCAGGGAATAACGTTCAGATCTCTTTTATTGGTAAAAAAAGTCAGATTGAAAACCCTACCACAATATGAAAGAAGCTCAGAAAATTGCAGGAAATCATTCTCCCCTTATGTTTCCTCGAGACTGTTCTAACCTCATAAATTCACTTACCCTCTCTTATCAACTTTGTGGACCCTCTACTTTTCAGATGTGCTTAGATTTTGAGCAAAGAAAGTCAGGATGCTTTGCAGACTCTTCAGATGCTTTTCAGGGCTTTCCTCTTTAACCACATCCCCCAGCTTCGCCCCCACCTCCACCAGTTAATGAAGCAAGCAGAGCTGGGTTAAAGGTCAGCTTGAATGGGGGGGCAGAGGAGGAAGAGAGAGGAAAGCTGTCAGGGGCATTGTAAAGGAAAAGATGCAGGAAGAAAGCCACATAAATTAATATCTGAAAAGATTATCTAATCACGCCAAGATCAAGGATTAGCACTACTGGCAGATGGAAAATGACTTGGAATTGGTCCAGGGATAGAGCTTAGAGGCCTTGCTGGGACCCTTTACAGAATCTCAGCTCAGGTTTACAAGGGCAGGCTGGGTCCATTTAAAGGGGCAGACACTACATCAGGATCCCGGCTCCCCTCCAGATTAGTGTTCCTGGGAGCCTGTGAAGGAACTGCTTCTCTTCATTTTCTTGGAGGGGGTTATGTGTCTGCAAATGTGCATGTGGGCAGAAAGGCCCAGAAAGGAGACTTGCAGGGGGAAGGGTAGAAAAACACGTATTAATGCTCTCTATTTTCTTGTGAGTATATGTGTTTATCTGACCTACCAGTAGCTAACTGTATTGTGTCTTTCCCATGAGCCAGGCATCATTCTAAATGCCTTTACATGTTTTAACTAACTCATGCAATCCTCACCACCAGCCTGTGAGGGAGTTCCTACTATTATCCTCATTTTACAGAGCACGGCCCTGAGGCATAGGGTCAAGGAGCAGACTTGGGATTTGGACCCAGGCAGTCTTGCTCCAAAAGCCAAGCTTCTTGCTCTCTTTCATGTGAATTGTGTTTCTCAAAGCCAACCGGCTTATATCCCATCTCTTTGATCAGTTCAATCCATACTGAATACCTCCTACATGTGGGGCTCTCCTTGGTGCTCTAGAACCATCTGAGAATAAAGAAGCATGGATAGGATTCTGTCCCTACCTGAAGGGGCTCACAATTATAATAGCATACTAGGTAGTGTCATAGCAGTAAAAATAGGCCTAAAATGGCCTGTGAATCTCTATTTATAATTATACTAAAATTTGACATTATTATGATTAAAAAAAAACCCTTGCATTCGTGAGATAAGAATTTTATGTGGTCTGATCTAAAATATAAAAATGATATTAGCTATTAAGATTCATTTATGTATGAAAATACTCTACATTCATTAGAATGTAATGTCTACACAACTAAATACCATATATATGTTTCTTAGCCTTTTTCATCAGCTATAATATGCTAATAAAAACTGATTCTCCCCAGGAAACTTTAAGGTATTTTTTAATATTTTGAACGTGTATAATACTCTATTTCCAGTTTCTGTCGTTGTAATTATTGCAATACATCAAAACCCCCTTTATAAAGGCGTTAGTGCCAGCTTTGGGGACCTGTCAGATCTTCCCGTTAACTTTCCGTAGGCATTTGCCACATTGGACGTGTGCAGTGTGGAGTGTACAATATGTGTGTTTCAAATGGCATGTCCAACAACTTTTGTAAAACCATGCGCTTGTGGGAATCGGAATGACAACTCTCCATTGCTTTTTACGGCCTACACAGATGTAGCCATTCTTCCTCAGTGGCCATTCTAATTTATGTAAGAACAAATTTAGAAGAAAATGATCTCCTTGTCGTGTAATGAGGAAGTTTAACGGTAGTGGGAAATTGGATGGCCAGTTTGTATTTAAACTCAGCGAGGGACAGCACTTCACCGCTCCCTCCCAGCTGGATAATTCCTTCGGGGGTTATTTGCCTGGGCATCTGTGCAGCCCTCTGCAGGGTTTGCATGAGACAGGCCCATTTCTCCTTTCTTGCTCCTACACCCTGCGGCATTATGCCCCAGTTAGTGACTTCCGTAGTGGTGCGCCTTGCCAGGCTGGCTGCTGTTACCGAGGTTGTCCAGCAGGTGGAGGCAGAGAGTCAGGGGGACGCATTTGTCACAAGACAGAGTCTCGGGGGAAAATTTTTGCTTAAAATCTAAGCTCCGTGGAGACAGGGATATTGTCTTCCTGGTCACTGCATCTCCAGTGCCCAGGACAGTTCCTGGTACATGGTTGGTGCCCCACAAATAATCATTCAAGCTGTGAAGGAAGGAACACCAGCTAAAAATGCAGGGGTCACATTGTCAGGGAGTCTATAGCAAAGAGACTGAGATGAGACCGATTTGGTTAAGAGGATTGTAAGAGGCTGCAGGGACTGACGCAGAGCAAACTCCATGAGGCAGGGAAGAACACAAACCAAAAGTGCATTGAAAATGAACAGATGTGTCAACCACCTCTTTATTCATTCAGCAAACCTTTATTGAATGCTTATTAAGCACCAGGCACTACTCTAATTGCTAAGCTACAACAGTGAATAAAACTGACAAAAATCCCTGCCCTCACAGCTTACATTACATTACATGGGAGAAAGACAATCATTAAGACAGATAGATAAAACATACGGTTCATTAGATAATGAGAAATGCTAATAAGAAAGATAAAATCAGGAAAGAGTGACATAAAATGTCAGAGCAGGAGGAAATGACATTTTTATTTAAGGTGACCAAGGCAAGTGTTATGGACAGGGTGCATTTTTGAGTGAATGCTGGGAGAACATGAGAAGTGATCCCTGCCACTGCCCAGCAAAAGAGCCTTCAGCTGGAGAAAATGGCAAGTGCAAAGGCCCTGAGGTAGGAACTTGCCTGGTGTGCTTCACGTACAGCAAGGGGGTAAGTGTTGCTATTCCAGAGGGAATGAGGAAGAAAGAAGGGGTAAATGAAGTCAGAGAGATAACAGGAGATCACAGAGTTGGTTTAGATAATGGGGTAATTATACATGGCAGAGTGTTCTAGGTGATAGGAGGACTTTGGCTTCTTCCCTGATGGAGATGGAAAGGAAGCAATTACTGACTTTCCCTCATGCCTCTCCCTTTAGAACCATCCCTCATGTTGCTCCCACCACCTGGAGCACTCCCCCCCTCTGCACTGTGCCTGACCAACATCCATTCAGCCTCAGGTCTCTGCTGCTTGTCTGCAGAGGTTTTCCCTGATATCCCTGTCTAACCTAGGCTTCCTGCCACTGTCAACCTCGGGCATTTTCTCTCCTACCAGCTGTTGTCCTGCCCACAAACCCCTGCCCACAAACTAGCATAGATGCTTACTTGTATAATATCTGTCTCTCTTGCCAGGCTATAGCACTAAGAAACAGAGATTGTTCCATTTAATTCACTGCAGTTCACTCTGTGCACTTAAGTAATAACCTGACAAATATTAGCATGTGTCCCTCTCCTGCATCTCTGTGTACAATGACTCTCTCCCTAAGCCCTCTAGCTGGCCAGAAGTGTATAGCTACCTGCTGCAAGTAGAGAGAAGACATGAAGGTTATTGTGTTAGGAATTGAGCGAGAACTACAGAATTAATTTTTCAGTTTCTAATATTCAAAATAGGGTTTTTGCAGTAAGATGATGGACTCAAGGAAGTTAGGATTTTCTAAAGCCATTAGCAGACCAAGCACTGAGTTTTTAGGACTCAGACAGCTGCTGCGGTGGGACAGGAAGCAGCGGTGATTTTGAGGAAATCTGGATCAGAAAAAGAAGAAACAGCCCAGTTCACACTCCATCTGGTTCATGGGAACTTAGGGATAACAAGTGGGGGTCGGTGGAAGCAGGATTGTCTACAAAGCCAGGGAGAACCAAGATGGGGCCAAAGCCTCTGGAGCTAGGCCTGACCAAGGGTAAGAAAACAGGTCAGGACACACTGGCCTTTGGCCTCTGGAGCACACACAGTGGAGTACCCAGGGATGCTACCGTCAACCCTCAGTGGGCACAAGGTCATGGAACAGGCCTTGCTAGGGTGTTCTTTAAGATCTTTCTAAACAGCATAAAGCATTGGATGGTGGGTGGGTGGATGGACAGAGAGAGAGCAATTGTACATCAGTATATTATATAAAGTATTATATTATGTATGTGTGTATTACAAGGACTGTGTTTCTTTTGATAAAGAACCGTACAGACCCCAGCATGCTATCTCCCTCATCATCACGCTATGCCAGCCTCCAATCACACAGATGCTCTCTTGGACAGGAGCTCTGTGGAAATACGAGGAGATGTGCGTTTGTACATAAACATCGGGAGAACCATCTAAAAGGGCTGTTTGAATGATTGCATAGCACAAAATTCAGGCTTCCAAAGGGAAGCAGACCATTTATCAGCAAATTAAATAAGCTACATTTTCTTTCCACACCAAAGGACACAAATCTGCAAGTCTGCTGCCTGAGGTAGCCTGTTTGGGATCCTTGAGAACCTGCGGGAAGTAGAATGTCTGTACTTCTGACTGGTCACAAACACCCAGATGAGAATTTGAGAGCTGAATAACCTTGATGTCAAGACAATGAATAAAAATTATTTATACAGGCACCTGTAGACAATTAGCAGATCCAAGAAAGGAAGCATTCGGGAAAAAGGAAAGAAGACTCTTTCACTTTAAAATGACTGAGCCACGTTCAGCAGGGTGAAGCCTCCTGCCAGCAACTCAAGTCCAGGACATATTTCAAATTCTGCCTTGGAGAATGAGATCAGACTCCAAATCTGTATTTAGGCCCGAAAGCGTCTCCAGAGCTGATAGACATGAAGCAAAGTGTGACTCGAGAAATTCACAAAGATAGAAAGCGAAGGCATTCTGGTCTTAAGACATAACCTTGGCTTTCACTTTTTCCCCTTCTGGGCCACAGAGCCACGGCTGAAGAGAACACGGAGGCGAATTTACGCGTGGAGGTAGCATCTCAGAGAGTCTGCTAGCTTTAAATAGGGGAAACAACTCATCCTAGCTAATCAAGATCCCCTGAGACTTACTTACCTTGGCTCAGGGGAGTGTCCACCTGCACACCTGGCCTGGGTCTCTGAATGGCCAGTATTGGCAAGCTCCCGCTCTCTTGGATCTTATACATGTTGCCAAGCACAGGAGCAGACCAGCCCCTAGGTTTCCCGAGCCATCCTCAGAGGACCTGGGGGCTGAGGCAAGTCAGAAAGTAAATTCAAGGCAGAAATTTGTCTCTTGCCCTTTGGGAATAGGGAGAAATGACCCAATAAATAAGAGTAAATATCCCCCGAGATTGGGGAGTTTTAAATCATGTGGGCATTTTAATTGGGTGTACTATTTTTAAAATTTTAAGTACCCTCCGGTTTAGACTTATTGGCCAATCTGTCTCTCTCTACCATGTCCTACCCTCCATTATGGCTGAGGAATTAGGGAGCACAGAGCCCTGCCTTCCTGGCCCAAATGCATTTAGAATGTTTTTGGAAGAATAGAAAGAATAAATAAAAATAAGCTCCTGCTACCAACAAGGGATTGTGGTAAAGAAGGAATCTGAGGGAAGAGAGGCAGGGATGAGATATGTGTATCTAAATCTCTCTCTTTAGGCTTTTCCGGGTTAGCAGAAATGAGATAAGTTTATGGGAACACTGATGGAAGGGGATATTACTCTTTCTCACATCTAGAGTTTTGGAAGGAGTGTGCCTTGCACCTTTGCAGCAATGTAGACGCACCAAAGGAAATACACTAGCATATTGTGATCTGGCAAAGGGTTGAATTTTAACTGTTTAAGGGAGGATGAGACCCAGAAGTTTCTACATGCCTTTTGGAGAGAGGGGAAGATGTAGGTAAATGTTGAGTTAGAACCAGAGGTCCTGCTACTGGACCTACAAGGGGCAAAGGGTTGAGATGGAACATCCCAACCAGAGACAAAAGGAAGGGGTTCAGAGGGAGTCAAGTGAGACTGTGTCAGCCAGGGAGTACCTGAGGCCCAGACTAAGTAAGAAAGACATAAGCATGTTGTATAGCAGCCCCAGATATGCAGCAGACACTTCTGTTGGGGTCTGCTGGTCAGTGATGGGACCTGTCCCAGCTCCGTGTCACTACCTGGAGAGGAGCCCAAGTCAACCCTTTCCCAGCCAAGAGGGAGGGACCAGAGGTCACCACATGGATCTCCCTTCTACCACCATGAGAATGAAGAAGGGCAGGAAGTTCTCAGTGGAACCAAGATGCCAATTGGGGAAGTAGGAAAACAGGGACGAGACGTTGAAATGTTTCTGGTGAAACTAGACTTCAAATTGACCGAAGACTTACATGAAATGAGAATGTTTAGGATTAGAAGGAACGGCAATCACTTTAATCGACAAGTTTAAGCCTAGAATTTTGCCCAACATACCTACTAAAGGAATAATTAGAGGCGATCTACCACCATGATTACCTAGGCTTGTGAAGGGTTTTCCACACCCCAACCGGTTATACATAGGCCTTTCGAGGTAAGGATGCAAACTGTATCTTCTCCACCCATGAGCACAAAGAGCCATTGCCCAGGGGTTCTTATGCCAAGATAATGATATATGGAAAACACTTCCTTTCCTACTTATTTTATTGAGAGTCATTGGACATTTTAGTCCTGTAATCAGTTTCTTTTCTGTCCAAAATGATCTACTTGGGAGACCCACATTCACGTGCTTAAGAAGCCCTGGTGTAGATTGATCTGCTAGTCCATCTAAACCCTGGGAAAATGAACATAGGAGAGACCCTGAGATGCTAGATACCTTTCCGTAGGGTCTGGTAGAACCGGGAGAAAACAGGGATGCCTGGGTGACTCAGTCAGTGAGGTGTCCCTTGATTTCTGCTCAGATCATGATCTTAGAATCATGAGATCAAGTCCCATGTTGGTCTCCACACTGGGCGTGGAGTCTGCTTAAGATTCTCTTTCTCACTCCCTCGTGCACTCAACCCACTCGTGCACACTCTCTATAAGAAAAAAAAAAAAGAACTGGGAGAAAAGAGGTAAACGCTCAATCTTCACATAGTCATGTGGGAGGGGAGAAGCTTTCCACAAACTACATTTCCATTCTCACTGCCCCCGCTTTCATATTCTTCGCACTGCGGATTATAAAAAATGCTGAGTCTGTCTGCATAAATATATTCTCCATTGCTATGACATGAGTAGCTTTTGCCATTGATGCCAAATTACCACGCAGTACGATAACAATTATACACATCATTAAACATGTGTCTGATTAACTCTCTCTCTGTTTTACTTAAACACTGAACTCTGTTTGGATGAGCACGGTCTTCATATTTGTAGATCATGTCGCATGGACATTTGATGACAGCAAAAAAAAAGAGAGAGAGAACATTTGCATGCACAAGAGAAAGTGTCATCGAGTGAGTCAGTAAGAATTCCTATGCATGAGTGATCGCCAATCAAAGAGGCAAACAAAAAGCAGAGCTGCAGGGTATGTTCAAAGAGGTCAAATCAACACTCTCAAGTAAATGACTTTCAAAAAAAAATTGTGCAGCTTGCAGAATTCATTTATTATTAATTATATACAGATGAAGAAAACGGAATAGTTCAGGTCAATCAATTTTTGTGAGTAATCACAATTACAGGAAGATTATACAGATTCTATTTTTTTCTCTTTCAGGTGAAAAGGTAGCACATTCGGTGACTTTATAGCATTATATCCTGAACCATCAACAATTACCAAGAACATTTGTCCATTTTCTCTTTCCATTCTTGGTGAAATGAAATGTTAATCCTTCTGCCCTTCAGGGGCCCCAGTGACTTAAGATACCACAGGTAGAAGAAATTCAGCGAGAGATTTTGTGCTAATAATGTTGTGATGATTAACCCCAAGAGGCTGTAATTGAGTGGTGATACTGGTATGGGATAACATCTCTAGTATGAACAGACTTTGATGAAACTGTGTACTTTAGAAAGGCTGGAGGCGAGGGGAACATCTATCTCATGTTACCTTTTCAAAAAATAATAAATATAGTGAAGTTCAGGGTAGTGCCTCTCTGTATCATGCATCCCAAATGATGAAATTACTGATCTCACTTCATTTGTATACTGCACTAAAAAAGTCAACCGCAATCTGGTGTCAACGCCTACATTTATGACTCTAGGAACTTCAATTATCTGAGAAAAGCCCATAGAAAGAAGAAAACAATACCCTAGTGGTGGGGACAAAAACACTGGGAAAAAAAAATTTTTTAGTGCAACATGTTCTGCTGATACACTTAACCTACCATATAAAGGTGTGATTTGCTGATTCAATGCCAAATTTTTTTTAAGGAAAGGTCAGATTGGAGGTGTGGCACCAAACAGAGAAGGAGAAAGTTAAGGTATAAGAAGGTCACCACCAAGAATGCAGATTTGGTCCTGTATTAAATGAGATTGCAAAGGGCTGAGCAGGATCCCAGGTTAGGACCCCCTACAGACTCTTCTCTTCTATTCAAAAACCATTTCCGGGGCACCTGGGTGGTCAGTGGTTTAAGCCTCTGCCTTCAGCTCAGGTCGTGATCTCGGGGTTGTGCGATCGAGTCCCGCATCGGGCTCTCTGCTCAGCAGGGAGCCTGCTTCCTCCTCTCTCTCTCTCTCTCTCTCTCTCTCTGCTTGCCTTTCTGCCTACTTGTGATCTCTCTCTGTCAAATAAATAAAATCTTAAAAAAAAAAAAAAACCGTTTCCAAGCCCTTTCTCCATTTTTCATTACCTACTGTAACGGTTGGGCAACTCATTACTGATTTTTTTTTTTCCCAGCTAGAAACTAGTTCTGGACCATAAAGTGTAAGGAAGAGGGGGAGATAAAGGAAGCCGGGAAGGTTATGGGGTTTCTATCTCCTGGCCAAGAAAGATGGGAGTGAACAGTAAACCTTGGCTGCCAGCTGCCCCTGCTGCCTGCCCATGAACCTGGATGTGCGAGCAGAGGCTGCTGGGAGCTGTGTCCATCCTCTGCCAGACGTAAGAATCAGAGACTTACCCCTCGAGTCCGGACTTTGTGAGCCACTGAACAAACATCAGCGAGCACGCACACCCAGAGCTCCTGTTAAGAAACTCATATCATCTCCTCCTGTTTCAACAACTGTGTACCAGATAGCCTCTTATTTAGAGCACAAGGCATTCTGCCTGGGCACTGAATTATTGAGATCCCTATGAATAAGAGGGGGAAGACAAATTGGACGGTCCCCAGAGGGGACAGTGGAGCCCCGTCAGGGTTTTTAGCGTTGTTTACTCAGCTGTGTTTGGTTTCCCAAGAAAGAGTGTCAGTGCCTGCATCCGCCTGGTGGGGCCCCAGCTTTCCAACCGGTTGAGCCAAGTGTGGGGGATTTTATTCTATTTTGTCGAGCTAAGGGGAGATCTTCCAGATCAAGAGTAATTAGTACTCATTAATCAGCCTCATCGCTCCCCTGTGGCTCTGTGGGGCATCGGGACAGAACAGCAGCTCCTGGGCTCTGACCACACAGCCATCATGCTTCCAGACATTCTGCTGGAAGGTAAAAGTGCCCTTTACTGAAATATGAGTGGGGTTTCAGCACTTGGGGAAGGACACTGCCCTAGAAGCGAAACCCTGTAAACAAGGGAGTATCTGTAAGAAAATAAACACAACCTTTAAGAGAATATGGAATATTCATGCAATCAAATAACTTCTTTGTGTACAAAACAAATCGCCCTTGAACTCCTTTCAATATGAAATCCCCTTGGCAACGAAGGAAGAACACAGAATTCTTGACCTGAACTGGTAAGGAATAATGCCAACTGAAGATTATTTAATAAAGACAGAGAAGCTCTCAAATGCCACTCTGAAAAAGTGAGGCAATATATACTGATTCACTCAGGAAATCCTGCCTGGCTGTCTACCATCTGGTTCTGGACTGTCCTATCTGGTTAGATCTAGAGTCAGAGCATACAGTCAAATGTAGGAGAGAAACTTTCAACAAGTAAGAGATCTTTGTAAATAATTATTAATTATCTGCCTGGACATGTATTTCTATACATATATTACTCTAAAGGAAAGGAACAGGGTACTGAGAGAGAAAAATAAAACAGTTTCCTTCTTTTTTATTTAAATTCAATTAGCCAACACATAGTACATCATTAGTTTCAGATGTAGGGTTCAATAATTCATCAGTTGTGTATGACACCCAGTGCTCATCACATCACGTGCCCTCCTCAATGCCTGTCACCCACTTACCCCATCTCCCCACCCACCTCTTCTCCAGCAACCCTCAGTTTCTTTCCTAGAGTTGAGCCTCTCGTGGTTTTTCTCCCTCTCTGATGACTTCCCATTCAGTTTTCCCTCCTTCCCATGATTCTCTGCACTATAAGACAGGATCCTAATTTTGAAGTCAAATAAGGTTTCCTAAAGATAGTGGCAGTAGCATGGAGCTGAAAAATGTGTTAGCAGGAGGAAGAGTGGGGCCAGGATTCAAGGTGGAAATATTCAACGTCGCAGGGATACTTAAACAGCAAAAATACATAATTGGATCTGAAAAATATTAAGGAGCTTTGGCATTAACCATCAGGTAAAGCACCTAAACTAGCATCCACAGGAATAGATCTGTCCAGGCTAAAAGTACAAGTTCAAAGCTTTGGCTGTATACTTCAGGTCCCTGCACCCACCTCCCCCTGTCCACCCCATGCAGCTCAATCGCTTTAAAGACAGGAAGGGAGTGACCACAGGACCTCTCAGCTGATGACTCTGAACAGTTGAGAAGTGGCCTCCTCTTTTTAGCCCGAAAATTTCTCCAGAACTCGTTCTTTCGGACACATCTCTCACATGGGAAAAATTGAGAAGGTAAGAGAAAATTAACTTTAAATCTAAAGCACAAAGATGACTCTTTCACTACTCATTTCGACAATGATCATTTTTTAGCCTCGATGCAGGTTTGGATCTTGAGTTAGATAGAAAGCTTCCCATAAGCTAGCACTGTTAATTCAGCTCTCGAGAAAACAGTATGCACATGCTTGTTCTCTCTCTCTCTCTTTCTCTCTCTCTCTCTCTCTCACACACACACACACAGGTTGCAACAGACATGGAGAAAATACCCTCTCTGAGGTTAGCCCTAATCCTACTCTCAAATAAAGAAATCCTATTTCAGACACCTCCAAAAAGAGAATTTCTTCAACCTTCCTAAGTACTACTTTTCAGTGTTATAAATATTCCAGAAATTTTAATAAAACCTACCTACTCACTTCTAATCCAATGACCAGGATTGTCAGTTCTATAGATAACTTGGGGACAAAATACTGCAGTTTATTTTTTTTAAGATTTTATTTATTTATTTGACAGACAGAGATCACAAGCAGGCAGAGAGGCAGGCAGAGAGAGAGGAGGAAGCAGGCTCCCCACTGAGCAGAGAGCCCGATGTGGGGCTCGATCCCAGGACCCTGGGATCATGACCTGAGCCGAAGGCAGAGGCTTTAATCCCCTGAGCCACCCAGGCACCCCCAAAATACTGCAGTTTAATTTGAAAAGGGTAAAACTGTCTCGTCTCCCCAAAACTTTAATTATCATATTTCCTATTGTATTTATTATTTACACAACATCATAACAGTATGAGAGTCTTTATGGTAAATAGAACATAAAAGTAAACAAAAACAAATAAAAAGCCCTTTGTTCTAAAGGAGTTATCTGCAAGCACCTCCTGATCTCCCCAAGGTATCAATTAGATTTGCTGAACGGTTAAGATGATAAAGTACCAGGGCTCCTAATTTATTCTGTACCATTAATTTTCTTCTATAATGTCAGAGGAAAAAGAACAAGAACTGAGTGTGAGAAATAACACACCCAGGAAAGAGAATGTCAGTGCATGCATCGAGATTGTGGAAATTCTCTTAAAGAAAAATCAGCTTCCTAGGAAAGTTTGACATTCCCGGACAGTGAAATGCCCTGCACCATGGCTTCTGCCCTGATATTAATGTTACATTCAAGGCTATGTCATGAGAGAGGAAAGGAACAGGGGAGATCAAGATGACATTCCCAGGCCACTGGACCTCATCTATAATGCTGGCAGGCTGTCGGAACCTACGAGCCTCAGTGGAAACATGGACTGGGTCTTAGGATGTATTAGAATGGAACAACAAAGAGCCAAGACTAGATGTTTCCATCCCTATAGTGGCTTCACTGGAGGGAAATAGAAATGTCTCAAAGTCATATTCTTTTTCACACAATTATACGCAACCTAGTTCCAGCACACTAACTAACCCTTCTGCTATATTCCCAGTTCCGTATGTACCTATAGATTGTTATAGATGACACTGGAGAATTAAACTTTCTATACCATGTACTTTTTATTAGTTCTCGACTTATTAAACTAGTAGACATGAACATATTCAGTAGAGAATACTTGAGAGACTTAAAAGCTTTGTGCTAGCAAGGGGCACCTGGATTTCTCAGTCAGTTAAGTGCCTCCCTGCAGCTCAGGTCATGATTTCTGGGTCCTGGGATCGAATCCCACATCCTCTGCATTGGGCTTCCTGCTCAGCAGGAGTCTGGTTCTCCCTCTCTCCTTCTGCCCCTCCCCACAGCTTGTTCTCTTTCTCTCTTTCTTTCTCTCTCTCTTTCTCTCAAATAAATGCAAAAACTCCTTTAAAAAAATAAAGTTAGTATTTAAAATTAAAAAAAAAAACTTTGTGCTAGTGACATAAAATATTGGGCATGCAAGGCACTGAAGGGGCTATTTTGCTTTTTCTCAAGATAAAAGACAAGGAAATACTGATACATTCTATTCCTTGAAGATACTAAAAGTATAATCGCCTTGTATGGTGAAGGTTCTTTTCCATCAGATTTTTACCTGCTTTGGACTTCATTGTTAAATTGAGTGAATTGTCATTTCCTTCCCATCCCAAAGGCTGGATGGGAAAGTGAGTCTAATTCTAAGGTTCCATATTCCGAAGTCTGTTTTTGTCACAGACCAAGCCACGGAATCGAATTTAGGTTTTCTTAGTAATAGGTCTGTCCTCGGAGTAGGGTCACCCTGACTCCTTTGCTTTATCTTTCACGCGGTCCAGGGTTCAACTAGGAAACAGAGTTGCAATGCACGTATTAAGCTCCCTTAAACCCTGCAGCGAGTAACACAGAAGGATTTTAGAACTAATGTAGAATCAGAGCTTTTCCTGGGATGTGATAGGCACAGGTAACACTCTCTCTGTCAGCCTCATCAGCTTCTTACCACTTTCCACTCTCTGCAATTATCATGTTAATTTATTTGTTTACTGGAAAACTCTCTCTCTCTCTCTCTCTCACTAGAACTCAAGACCCACAACAATCACCTTGTCCCCAGCCCAGGAAAGGTGCATGGCAAAATAATAGGAGCTCAATCAGTTGTGTTGAGTGGAGAGATGAAGCAGTTTTCCAAGTCTGCACAGCTAAGAGCCTTGATCCCGGTGCTCTGACTCCAGACTGACCTAGAGTGCCTGAAGATGACCGCTTTTGTTCCTACCTTCAGTATTCTGCCCGGTCCCTCTTCTCAGTTTGATTTTGGCCACCTTGAGGCTTTCTGGCAGTCACCTTCTGAAACAATCAATTTGGAAAACAATCAGCTTAACCTGGATCTTTTGCCCCCCCCCCCCCATCAGGGGCTGGATTCCATCATTTGTCAGAAAACTCTTAGCAGAACTTGATTGAGAGGCTTTTACCTCCTGCCATAGCTGCTCTTCCAGAGTCATTGCTTAGAACGTCTCCATGTGGATGTACAACATTGTTCTCCTTTTGTAGATGGTCCTGGGTAGCCAATGAGACAACTTAGATTACAGATTCTGGGCAGAAATGCTGTCTTGGTGGAACCGTGTTCTCTTCCAGCTTCCCCGCTGGATCTCTCCAATCTGGGCTCATCGCTCTTGAGTGGGACTTTGCTGCACCCAAAAGGCAGAAAGGGTAACCATCAACCTTCTCCAGTTTCTCTTCCTTTCCTCAAACCCTACAGCCTCTGCCAGCTTCAGGTCTGCCTTTCAAGATGCAATAGGGACCCCTGAACTAAATAAGGATCATGAACTTCCTCGCCAATAATATTTGCTTCCTTCATCCACCACCAGTCACTTCCGGCAGGACAGTAACACACGCTCTGAGTCAGCCACTCACTGCAACTCACTTATGTTCTTGGATGAAGACCTATTGCAAATAATGGGAGACCTCAAAATAGCAGTGGCTTTAACAAAACAGAGATGTATTTCTGTTTTAAGCAAAAAGAGGAGGATCAGAACTGTATGGCACTCCATGGGCTTGACACACGGACCTCCGTATCTCACGGCTCTGTTGAGCTTGGTCCCAACCCTGTGGTCCAGGATGGAGTCATCGGCATTGCAGACAACAGGACGGAAAAAAGGACAGAAAAGGAGGGGCCAAACAGCACATGGCAATTTGTCTCTTAAAAAAGAGAACTAAGAGTTGTCTCAACACTCCCATGTACACCCTGGTGCCCAAAACTTAGTAACGTGGCCACCTAGCTGCCAGGAAGAGTAAAAAATGTCACTTTATTCTGGGCAGGCTATGCCCAGATAATAATTCTTCTATTATTGAAAACTGGGGACATGGATCTTAGAGTCAACTAACACTCTGCCCCAGACACATCTCTAAAGTGGAATGTTAGGTAAGAAATGCACATTGCAGAAGACTAGGTAGAGTATGACTCCTTTTCTGTAAATTACGCACACACACACAGACACAGAGCTATACACATGTAGAGACACACCCACAAAACATAATCTGCATTTATAAAATCATAAGAAAAGGCCAGGGAAATTTCACACCAAATTGATAAAAGTAGCTGTCTCTAAGAAGGGAAAAGGAATGAGATTTGGGGATTTTGACAGCGAACTTTCACTTTTTACTCTTAATATTTCTATATTGTTTACAATGTATTTATTATTTGTATTAACTAAAGTTTTCCAGAAATAAAACAAAGACAGCACGGAGCTCTAAGTAGAGGAATTGTAAGCAGGATGTGAGCGCTATATTAACACGGTATACTGGTGGGGCACTGGCTTCAGAGCCGAAAGATCTAGACAGCCACTTACCAGCCTTGTCAGCTTAGGCAAATTCCTTGATCTCACTGTCCTCAGTTTCCTCTTCTGCCAAATGGGCCAAACAAGAGCTATCTTGCACAGGTGTGGAGAATATTTGAAGTGGTATTTATAAAGCACTCGGAATGTGACTCTTTTTGCTTATCTATGTATTTAATTTTTTTCCAATAAACATATGGCATATTAGTAATGAAAACTAATAAACACACAATCAAAAATTTATAAAAGACACCCAGTCTAAAGCCAGTGAGCCAGTGTGTAAAGCCATCATTGAAAGTAACGGGCAATAACGGATCAAAGCATCAAGGATTGGCTGATAAGGGAAAGCCTTATAAAGGACATGGGGCCATTTTGGATAAAACAACTAATATGTGATAGAGAGAGAGTAGTCATTGACTGCCTCAAGGCAATGAGTTGACAGAAAGAGCTTTTCCTCGGAAACCATGCCCTCAGTAACATTTTACTTTAGAGTAAAATAGATATCCTGATTTTCTTAAATCCCGCTTTGACCCCAGTATGATTCATGCCCACATGAGTGTAATGATCCTGGGCATAGAGGAAGGTAGCTCCGACCCCGGCAGTTTCACTAGATGACTTGGCCTCATGGGCACACGACTCACCAGCTGGTGGAGGGACAGTTGGGTCACATCTCATACAGGTATGGGTTTTGAGGTCAGTCAGTGAATACCTGATATCTTTTCAATACTTTTGATCACTCACAGAATGGAGAAGACATTCCATGGGTTGGGGGTGACTTAGGAGATTCAATTATTGGTCCCAGTTTTCCCCCTCAGGCCACATCCACACTTGCCACAGTCTCAATGTGGAGAGAGTACATTTATCTGCCGCTTCACTTCTGTGACTTGTTTTGGCTAATGAAATACAGACAGAAAGGACTGTGCCCGTTCCAAGTCTGTGTCTCAAGAAACCCCATGAGCTTACACGTGCTCTTTCACACCTCTGCCTTGATCACGAGAGGCACGTACTAGCACAGCTTGCCCATGGGCCCAGGAGAGTGATGAGAAGTGTTGAACAGAGCTCACTGGCAAACCCAGGAGAAAAGAATAAAACCTATTGTTGGATAGCATGGAGATTTTGTGGTTCGTTGCTACAGAACATTATTATGGCAACAGCTAATTAAAACATTGATCTTATATGCAGCTATAAAATAATGTATACATTATTATACAGCATAAAGAGCATATAATGAAAATATAATTTAAGTATTTTAACTCATTCTAAGCAGGGCTAGATGATCACAGGAAAAGAGGGACCTGGGCATGGCAGGCATGATATCTACCAGCAACAAGCTCCCCCAGGGGCGTGGGGATATATCTGAAACCTGAAGAAAATTATTCCAAAATATGGGGGAGACAACTTAACGCCGTTTCATTAAATATCTACAAAATGAGACTTGATGTAACTGGTCAACTGCAGTTCAGGCCAGTTCCCTCCTGATTACACGTGTATTGTATTTAATGCGGGATGTGGGTACACTTTAGTAAGTCGGATTTAAGGGGGGGCACCTGGGTGCCTTTGTCAGTCGAGCATCCACCTCCTGGTTTCAGCTCGGGTTATGATCTCAGGGTCGTGAAACCAACCCCTGCATCAGGCTCCACCCACACTCCGCAGCGAGCCTGCTTGAGATTCTCTCCCTCTTCCCCTCTCACCCCCCAGCCTCACTCTTTCTCTCTCTCTCTCTCAAATAAATGAATACATCTTTTTTAAAAAGCTTGATTTAAGGTGGAGTAAAGCCTCCAAAGTCAGCATCCATCCCTGTACTCAGAGAAGGTCTTAATGCAGCCCTGACAGGCGCAGGGAAAGAGATGAACTGAGAGAAGAGCAGATTCTATGCTCCGGTTCCCTGCTGACTCATGGGCAAGCACTGAGAATCCCCACTTCCGTCTTCAAAAATGTTTTCCTAAATTCACAAGAGAGAGAGTCCGCTGTATGGGTCAATCTCCATGTAGACCATTGTAAAGAAGAACACTGTCTCCCAAGAAGCATCTTTGTTAGCACAAAGAGCACTGGGAAGCACCAGGAGAGCCAGGGGCGAGTCCTCGTTCTGCTACACAGTGCTTGCCCTATGCTGAATGGGCTGGAGGTAAGGGGTCTTCCTCCTGTAAGCCTCCCTCCTGCAAGCCAGTCTTTCTAGCCTTGTATTGAAAGCTTGCTCCTTGCTTCCTAAACAGACTGTGTATGTAGTTTTCCTCACATTTATATGACTGTATCAGAATTACAGCTGTGTATTTTTGCCTCCTCCACAAAACTGTTTTTTGGGTTTTTGTTGAAGATTTTATTTATTTATTTGACATAGAGACACAGTGAGAGAGGGAATGCAAGCAGGGGAGTGGGAGAGGGAGAGGAAGGCTTCCCGCCAAGCAGGAAGCCTGATGTGGGGTTTGATCCCAGGACCCTGGGATCATGACCCGAGCTGAAGGCAGACGCTTAATGACTGAGCCACCCAGGTGCCCCAAAACTGTTGCTTTCTTAAAGAAGGCTCAGATCTTATTCTTCTTCGTATTCTCAGCGTCTACCACACTTCTTGGTACATTGTATACATTAATCAGTAAGTCTAAAAATCCGCCTTGATGCTTCATATCTTGGACACAAACTTATCCACCTGGGGGAGGGGTCAGAATGGAGACCCTACCATCCTTCTGACACCCCCTACTGACAACAGTCAGGTTCTAACAAGAGTGACTATTTTCCAGAACACTCTGAAGCCAGTTGACACATAAGGTGATTCTTGCGGCCATTTCCCAAATGAGATTATTTACTGATTGTTTTTAGGACCCCTGTATAGAAGCCTACCCAAGAGTCCCATTCTAATGGATTTTGAAAATAAAAATAAAAGTTATGACCTTCTTTTAGGAAAAGTAATCAAAGTTATTTTTGACTGCTTTGATAATAGACTCTTCTTTGCAGAGACCAAAAAAAAAAACTTTGCAGATTTCACTTTCTTAAGCAGAGTAGGATTTTATCACAATAATGGAAATAATAAGTGTGAATTAAAGGAGTTACTTTTTATTATTTTTTCCGTTTGTTGTGTAAAAACGAATTTTGACAACTTTGATAATCTGGTGGCAACCTTCAGCCATCCAAGCATTCTATAGTGATTCATGTCACAATAAAAAACCATCCAGGGTACCTGGTTGGCTCAGTGGGTTAAGCCTCTGCCTTCGGCTCAGGTCATGATCTCAGGGTCCTGGGCTCGAGGCCCGATTTAGGGCTCTCTGCTCATCGGGGAGCCTGCTTCCCCCCTCTCTCTCTGCCTGCCTCTCTGCCTACTTGTGATCTCTCTCTCTCTCTCTCTCTGTCAAATAAAAAAACAAACAAACAAAAAACATCCACAGGTGCCCCAGGACATGGGATAAACAACATCTATATAATAAAGTTCTTCAAAATAACTGTGAGATTACAGGCTACATGGTCTAAAGTGTGTTTATCAATGTATTGTATATCATCTGATTTATAACAGTTACAAATATTTATAATAATGGAATATATTGTTTAACACGATGAAGCCTGAAAAGGCTCATTAACTCTAGATTTGATTTAGTATCTCCATTTCTTTTCATTTGCAGACTCATGATTTTACAGTTCTGTAACATTAGCTTAATTATATGAGCAGTGAACCATCTCTAAATCTAGATTCATGTTTAGTTTAGTGCAAAATAAATATTAATTTTGGGATTCTTGTTTCTGAAATGCTTTTCTTAACAAGTTCATTCATCTCCTGTATTTTTCTTCTTGGGATTTCAGAACTACAGCATGAACTGGAAAATGTAGAATCATGCAGCTTTAGGAAGTAAGGACCTTTGAAGTCATGGAGATTAGGAAAATGTGTTAAGTGACTCAGATGATAAGCTAAATAGTTCTCATAGAGGTATAGGACTATAATTATCTTTCCACATTCAAAAGGAAATAAATAACAAATATTGCAACAAAACAAAGGTTAGACCAGAAAGGCAAAAAAATGAGTAGAATAACAAACAAGGAGTTAAATATAATAACTGAAAATTGATCCAAATGTGAATAGATCACTCAAAGGAAGATGAAAATATTGCTGAGTGTAGGGGGAAATTTACCCCAAAAGATCTTCGTGCTCACTCTAGCCTTGTCATGAATCCCAAGCCAGGCTCACTCCTTTAGTATGCGGACTCTAAAAAACACGAAACAAATGAACATATGACACAAAACAGAAAAAGACACAGATGCAGGAAACAAACTGTCAGCTGCTGCCTCTTAATCCCTTTCACCTGTTCTGCCCAGCCCCCCACTTCCTCCTCTCTGACAACCCACAGAGGAGGCACTAGGGGCTGGCAGAACAGGTGAAGGGATCAAGAAGCACAAACTTCCAGTTAGAAAGTGAGCCACGGGGGTGCAAGGTACAGCTTAGGGAATATAGTCAATGATCTTGCAATAATCATGTATGGTGACGGATGGTAACTAGACATATTGAGGGGGCTCATCTCATAATGTATAAAAATACGGAATTACTGTGATGTACACCTGAAACTAAAAGGATGTCATATGCCAATTATACTTCGATATAATAATAAATAAAATAAAATCGGAAGACCTGAAAAAAGAGAAGACAGCCTGTCAAAGACCTTGAAATGCAGACAGGGAAAAAAATGTGTTTAAGCATTAACCTTTTTATTGTGATTCTTGGATCTTTTCCTGCTACCCATCCTGGGAGGGCTTTGTTTCTCCTTCCTCTCCTTTCTCTGATTCCTTTCCCAAGTTATAACCATTAAAAAAGTGCCAAAGAAATATGTGTTGAGAAGTTAATTTTCTTTTCTGCTTTTTCAGGAGGTGATAAATTTTTAGACTATTTGTAAAGTTTTACAATTATTCTTATTTTTCTTTGAAAAGACATCTTACACAAAGTTATATACCTTTGGACTTATACAATCATATGATACTTGGAATAAGATCCATCAGGACACCCACCATCATCTCCCCTAAAATGTGTATTTCTAATTCCTTGTCATTTCTTTCCAGCCGGCTTCCTTTCGATTCCTGTTCTTTAACAGTTGTTTTTGCCTTAGCCAAATAATCCGTGCTAGCTTTCAGATTCTCCTCTCTTTATCTTCTCGTATGTTCTGTTTAGTGGCTTTCAAACAGTGGCTTTTTTCAAAATTTAGCCTATGTCAGGATAACCTGGAGGGTTTATGAGAACACAGACCGCTGGACCAGCACCACAGGTCTGGGGGAGACCTGACAATTTGCATGGCCACCAAAAAAGGTGCCGGACACCGCTGATGCTACTGATCTGGAACCCAGCTTCCAGAATCATAGCTAAAGAACATTTGGAAACAAGGAAGCTACTTACCCAAAGATTGTTGCAATATTTTCTCAAATGCTACAGATGGTAACAGATAAGAGTAGTTCCTGAGTTAAAAACCAACCCCTGCTGTTTGTGTCTGAAATGCCAAGTAAATGAATCAGAAGTAAGAGTTGGAATAAATTTCAAAGGAGAAAGACTCAAAAATACTGGGAGGCCTTGGGATCCCTGACACTGTCATCAAAGCCACCCCCACAAAGTCCGCCACCCTGATGCCCCCAAAGATAGGATATCTACTTCCTACTCACTTTTTAAAGTTATCTTGACCTGCTTTGGCCAGACATGTCTACAAATGTCTTCTAGAAGGTCATGTTCTTTTACTACACTTGTTTTTCTGTTAATTTCCAAGGCATAGTTCAAAAAACTAAAACTGTTCCTGGGATTAATGTTATTTTCCCCAATGTGTTACAGCTTTACTGGAGTGATTTGTGATCAAATCCTTTTCTGTCTTTCTGCCCGTACGTTTTTCTTCCCTACTCAAAGCCTCTGGAATAGATAATGAGTAGAAGGATGGAGTCTAGATAATTTTGTCTTTCCTTCTCTCCTTTAGTGCCAATGCCCAGATCATTATTAATTACTTTCTTAGCAAGCAGAGGGCAGAATGTCATCTGTCCTGAAATAGAGACAAAATCATAGCTTCTCTTGAATTATGTATAGGTACCTTAATTGTCCCCATAGATGTCCTGGGTCATTTCTTTTAGGAAGCAATATATCTAAAAAGAGATCCAAGAATATAACTCATGGATTACCACATTGTTTACAACATTAGAAACAGAAAACAAGCAGGGACACCTGGGTAGCTCAGTCAGTTAAGCTTCTGCCTTCAGCTCAGGTCATGATCTCAGGGTCCTGGGATGGAGTCCCACACTGGGCTCCCTGTTCTTGGGGAGCCTGCTTCTCTCTCTCCTTCTGCCCCTCCCCCGGCTTGTGTGCTCTCTCACTCTCTCTCATTAACTCACACTCTCTCAAATAAATAAATAAAATCTTTAAGAAAAATATCTCAAGTAAGCAAGCAGGCTGATAATTTTTTTTTTAAAAATGCACAAGCATTAACTACCACTCTTTTCCAAACTGTGTTCTTACAGCCCCTTCAGTTTTAATAAATGCCACATGAAAAATGAAAAAGTAAGGAGAGAAGACTTGTGGTCTAAAGCAGGGGTCAGCAAGCTTGGCTCATCGGCCAAGTCTGGCACACACAAGCTCTGTACAAAATGCATACAGCTGCAAGTTTATAGATTTTTAAATGGTAGGGGAGAAAAATCAGTGTGTCAGTAATATTTCATAACCTGTGAAAATTACATGATCTAATGAAAATATCTACAAGGAAAGTAGTATCCGAGCACAGCCACAGCCGTTCGTCTGTCTGTACACAGCCCATGGCCTCTGCCACCCCTATGGCAGCTTTGAGAAGTTCGAACGGTGACCCAGGATGACCCACAAAGGCTAAAGCATTTCCTTATCTGGTCCTTTACAGAAGTTTGCTGACCTCGGCTCAAAAAAAAATTGGAAACGTTGTTAAAGCAATACAGATTATTTCTTTGCCGCTGAATTTCTCTTCATTTAACTTGCTAATGAGTTTCTGCAGCTGCAAAGGGGACTCTGTTTTGCTGCATTTCCCCATCGGACTTGACTGAAGAACCCTCCTTTTTGTGGCACATTGCACTCTTACAAATGTTGAAGAACTGCGATTTTGAAAATGTCTTTCTGGAGCACAGGCCCTCAAAGCGGGAATGCAAACTGAAGAAGAAGGCATGGAGAGCTATCGATGAAGCCAGATTATCTGTGCATAAATTTTAAGGATGGCCCGGGGTGAAAAGAGGATTTGAGTTCTAAATGTTCAAATTTTACCCAGGGGAAATAGAAATGGCCCTTCCCTGGGAATATAACAAGGGGGGAACCAACTTTGAGGATGGAAAAAAAATTTTTTTTTTCTATGAACAAAATAACCCCACTGTCTTTACCTTGTTTAAAAAAAAAAAAAAAAAAGGAAATGGTAATTATAACGTAGGGGAAATGCCACAGAAAAAAAATTAGCTATGGCAGTGAGCAGAATGTTTGGTAAATGTTAAAACTAAATACGCCAAGCATGAGCTTTCTATTCCAAAAGCCTTGGGAAGTCAGGCAATATTATGTAACAACCACCATTATCATTTCACTTGGCATTTTAAAACTGGAGCAGTCTGTTCTGACAGAGGAACGAATTCTCTTTTTGTGAAATCGTAGCGACCTCCAGTGGCAGTCTTGTTATAGTGCTTTATATTTTCTCAAACTCTCCCAAAACAAATTACTTAAATGATGTGCACACTTTTCCAGATTTTAAAAAAAGTAGATTCCAGGCGCTGTGTGGAGCCCAACGCAGGGCCTGAACTCAAGACCTGAGCTGAGATCAAGAGTTGAGGCTTAACCAACTGAGCCACCCAGGCATCTCAACACTTTTCCAAATTTTAAATGTGAATCCATTTATGCAAACAAATGTGTGCTGAATGCTTATTCTATTGTCACACTGTTCTCTGCACTGGAGGGAGGCACTGGGCAAGGAGTTGGAAGACCTGGGCCGGAGAGCAAATGCAACAATCTAAAAGCTGTTTTGACTCTGGACGAGACACCCGTGACTTACCCGAGCTTTGGTCTTTGTACTGCACTGTTGTGAATAACCGTGAGACTACAGGCAGCCCTCTTTTTTTTTTTTAAAGATTTTATTTATTTATCCGACAGACAGAGATCACAAGGAGGCAGAGAGGCAGGCAGAGAGAGAGGGGGGAAGCAGGCTCCCTGCTGAGCAGAGAGCCCGATGCGGGACTCGATGTGGGGCTCGATGTGGGGCTCGATGTGGGGCTCGATCCCAGGACCCTGAGATCATGACCTGAGCCGAGGGCAGAGGCTTAACCCACTGAGCCACCCAGGCGCCCCTACAGGCAGCCCTTTTTAGACTACAATGTGCACGGCAAATAGGAGGCGGTCATATGTTATTATAGTGCATGGTTCCTTCCTTAGAGCTTTTTTATACATGCCAATAAAATCAAGAGACATGGGATCAGTATAGGAAGAGCAGCAGAGAAGTTCAGGCCTAGGAATAGAAATGGATTGCCTTCTGAAGGTTAAACTACGAAGTCAACTCCAAATGGACTGGAAGAAAGAAACGTGAAGTCCTGTTAGACAGTTAGGAATTCAGAGGCCACTTCCTTGCCTCGTCTCCCTTCCTGATAGAGCTCTAATTTCATTCTGGAGCTCACGCTCCTATGTACTATGATTCCCTAGGGGCTAAGTCAGCCATGCTTCTGCTCTCCTTCTCGGTGGCTGCATTTTGCCATTGGTTATATGACCCAAGCCAGGTCTTCTCGGGGCCAATGGCATGCGTGGCCGTGCAAGGGAAGATTCTTCTTGCTGTTTATCAGAAGTACCCACCCCCATTTTTGAGGGGATGTTGTTGTATTTGCGTGTGACACCTGAAATTTCTGCAGCTGTCTGTGACTGTGAATGGAGACATGGTGCCACTTGAAGTTGGCAGAGCAGAGAGGCAGAAAGCACCTGAGTCTTGATAACAGTGTTGCACTGAGGACTTGGCCAACCTTGAAACTCCATCTCTGGTTGCCATCGTTTTGAAGCCATTTTCGGGTGGGAATTGTATTACTGGCAGCTGAAGGCATCCCTACACATTCCACAAAGTATCGCCACTCGGGGATCCCCGAGGCTTGGAAATGCCTGGACCTTGATGGGTTTCTTTCTTTCTTTTTTTTTTTTTAAAGATTTTATTTTTTGTTTATTTGAGAGAGAGAGAGAGAGAGAGAGCCTGCACGTATGAGCAGCAGGGAGGGGCAGAGGGAGAGAGACAAGCAGGCTCCCCACTGAGCAGGGATCCCCGATATGGGGTTCGATCCCAGGACCCTGGGATTATGACATGAGCCAAAGGCAGACGCTTAACCAACTGAGCCACTCATGTGCCTCAGGTTCCTTTCTTTCAATCACCCATATGGTATGCTCAGAGAGTTACAGGTACATATACTGTTTACCCTAATTCTCATATTAGTGGAACAATAGGAGTTCAGACAAGACAAAAAACTTTTATGAAGGAGGTTGGTCACATACCTTGAGTAGGACAAAGGATGACATACTCAGCATTTATTTCTGTGAACAGGCATGCGGTTCCAGTCTCCTGTCACTACATGCCAAGCATGGAGGGAGGGACCTCTACCTACCTTTAGGCTTATTAAGGGGATCAAATGAGATATTGTGTCTGAAACATGGGTTCTCATTGAATAATGTTTTTTTTTCTCTTCCTGTCTTTACCAATTTATATTCTTTCACCCATCAAACCTTACCAAGAGCTCACGTTCTAAAACAAGCTTTCCCCAAATTAGGTTCATCTGTTAATTTATGTCCCCTTTGAACTCAAGTCTGTGGTCTGCATTTTAAGTTCCACTGCTTGAGTTTTCTGGTGCAACGTGGGTATAGTCTATCTCCCTATATATACCAGGATTGCAAGGAGGTCGAGCAAGGCAGAGATCTTGGCTTTTACTTATCTGTAAGTACGTGCCTTCTCTGACTCCTCTCAACCCCTCCCCAGTCCCCCCAATATTTAGCTTTCTGATCTGAACAATCATTGCCAGTAAGTGGGGAGAACTGCTTGCTTTAGCAACCCTACTAACTAGACAGTGCTGATCTAGAGGCAGGCTGAAGAAGGGCAGAATGACCTTGCTCTTTGTTATTCAGGTCGCAAAGTTCCTTTTTACCTTCCTAAAAGCCAATTCCTCTCCCAGAGTGGGGACGACACAGCTGCTTACTGAGAAAGACAAAAGTTGGAATTTGACCAAAGAACTGATACCAGTAGACCCCGGAATCCTGCTAGTCACTGACCAGGAAAGTAGAGCTCGGTCACACACTCTCTGGACGTTCTTGAGATGAATGATTTAATAGCATAGACTTCCTGGGTGCCTTTTCTGTGCCCGGAACCATTCTAGGTGCTTTCCACATGTCTATACTCATTTACTACAGCAAACTGATGAGACAGGTGTACTGAGGATCTCTGTTTTACTCACAAGGAAACAGGGGCATAGAGAGATAAGGAAACTTGCCCAAGAGCAAGTGGCAGATCTGAGATTCAACCTCGGGCAATCTGGCTCCAGGGCCTGCTCTCTTAACCCTGCAGTACCCCCACACCCACACGCAGGGTGTCTTTATCATTGCTGCACACCTCCCCCAGTTAGCTACTGATCTATTCATTAGGGATGTAGAAGCACCCGCTGTTGTGCAGGGGGCAGGGGGTTCAAAGGCAAAAGAGACAACCTCTCTGCTCTAAGCAACACCACAATCCAATTGGGAAATAAATAGAAAAAATAGGTAATGGGGATCCAACATCCCTCTGGACTGTTCCTCATCTACTATCCCACTGTCTTTTTTTTTTTTTAACTTGGATAGATGAATCCTCAATTGAAGATGTATTACCTTCATTGCTTTATTACGCATTCCTTTGTGAAAGCTGCCAGAGCAAAGTAGCGGAGACTGGGTGGCTTCTAACAATGGAAGTTATTGTCTCACAGTTCAGGGATATCGAAGTCCAAGATCAAGGTGTCAGCAGCGGTGGTTTCTGCTGAGGACTCCTTGGCTTATGGATGATCATCTTCTTCCTGGGTCCTTACACAGTCTTCCCTCTGTACCTGTCTGCGTCCAAATTTCCTCTTCTTATGAGGACACTGGTCAGTTGGATTAGGATCCACCCTAATAACCTCATTTTAACTGAATTACCTCTTTACAGACCCTTTCTCTAGGGGCGACTGGGTGGCTCAGTCCTACTCTTGTCCTCAAGTCCTACTCTTGATTTCACCTCAGATCGTGATGTCAGCGTCGTGGGATGGAGCCCGATGATGGACTCCACACTCAGTGTGAAGCCTGCTTAAGATTTTCTCTCCCTCTGCCCCTTCCACGCCACCCCTCCATCCCCCCCTTCTCTCTCTAAAGGGAAAAAAAAGAAGAAAAAAGACCCTTTCTCTGAACACAGTCACATTCTTAGGTACCGGAAGTTAAGACTCCAATATATGAATTGGGGTGTGTGGGGGGAGGGGACACAACTCAGCCCATAACACTGCATTAACTTCTCGTCCCCACCAACTTCTCCAGACGGTGCTCGGACACTTTTAATGACAGTGCACCCCAGCACTTGTAAGAATTAAAAATCTTTCTCAGCTTAAGGCAGGGGGGAAAAGGAATACAATAATGTATACTGTATGCAGAGTGCATAATTAAGATGTTGTGAATGATTCCTGAGGACATGCTTTCGGTTCTTCAAAAACACAGCCTAGGATTGTTTTCACAGGTTAATTTGAAGGGCTTCTCACGACAAGATGTTACACATACCGACTGCATGAAGTCGGTATTTCACAATAAAAATATTGGTTGGTTGAACTTGTCTCTTTTATCCCCCAGAAGTGGTTAGTGTGTCTCAAACATCTCATGGGGCACAATGAAATTGAGAGTTGGTCCTAGAAATGAGGATAAAGCAAATACAAGTGTTGGGAAGACCTTATTATATAATTCAGAATGAGATCCATTATCTACTTCAGCAAAATAGAGGGCAGTGCTTCCTGTAAATAAATTTTACCTTCTTTTTGTACAAGTAAATAACAAAATAAATAGGAAAAAACCCCCAAAGAAATGAATGGCACTCTGTGATTTGCAATGTGTTATGTGAAAGTAACAAACTCATGTCGCAGACTAAAATAGTACTCAGATGGTCGATATTCATTTTTTCAAAAGGGCAGACAATTCTCTCATAGACTAATTATTTAACTCTGTTCATTTTAAAACTTAATAACTTTGGAAAAAAATTCTCATGTTTTCTTTTCATAGACCTAGACAAAATTTCACAGTGTGGATGTTTAATCCACCCTCCAGTGACATAGGCAATAGAACTGAATTCCTAAGTGAATTTCATCCTGGCATCGTGTTACCAGCTGAAGAGTCCCTGTGGCATAATAGAATTCTCTAATAAAACTTCGCAGTTCAAACCTTCATGTGTTTCTAATGATTCATAGCAACCCTTCCCAAATTGCTTGAGAGGGATTAATAGATTGCGTAAAAGCCATTGTTAAAATTGAGTAAATGACAATTTTATCACTGTTACTAAACTACATATTTCTTTGGACATAAATAAAAGAACACATGGCTGGCTGACATCATGCTTTTTTCCAAGAATTAAATATTTCCCAACAATATCTGCTAAATCCATTAGAACAGCTTTTCATTTCTGAATGAAATGTGAAGCTGGAAATTTTCTGTGAAGAATTTTATTTTATCATGGCAACACATTGGCTTCCTCAGGGAATTTCAAATTATTTGTAAATACAAATGTGATAAAGATTAAAAAAATCATTTCCCTGCCCATAAAATCCTGAAAACTTGTCCAACAAGGAGCCCCAGAAAATTTTAAAACAAATACACAAAGCACTCCCATAATGCTGGAATCGATTTATTTTAAGGTAAAATATGAGATGAGATAATGTTTAAGTTTCCTCCTAATCCAAATATTACTGCAACTTTGATTCTTCCAGGCTGTTGTCAACTTAGTTGGAATAGTATATTTCCAAGACTGTTGACTTAAGTTACTTTTATAATAACATTGCTTAAATAAGTTAAAATGTAAAACTGTGTTTATTCTGAATTATTCTTATAATTCTTTAACAACCGTAAAGAACAACAAATTTAATATACCTGATTCACTCATTCATTCCAGAATTGTTCAGTAAGGGTGCATTATATCCAAGGAATGAATCCTAGTCCTAGAGTTACAGCAGTAAAGAAAATAGATGAAAATCCCTGCCCTCTTAAAATTTAAATTCCAGTGGGACAAGAGGGAAAAGAGAGAGAGAGAAACAATAAAAAATTATCAAAATAAACAAAACCAACCGTATACTACGTTAAATGGAGATCTGTTGTGGGAATGGGGAGAAGCAGGAAAGGAAGTGGGTCCATTTTTAACAAAGCGGTAAGGCAAGCAAAGATTTGAACAAGGTTGGGAGAAAGTGAAGCAGTGAGCCACATGGATACCTTGGAGAACACCTTTCCAGAGGGGACAGGCAGTGAGGAGACGCTGAGGTGTGAGGCACCCACACATAACAGCAAGGAGACCAGGCTGGCTGCAGCGGAGAGGGCCAAGAGCATGTTAACGTAGAGTGGGGCCCGGATGTAGGGGTTTTGATTGGAGCAGCCAGTTCCTGGAGGGTCGCACAGGCCATTCTAAAACTGTCCCCCTACCCCCCAATTGGGATGGACCACCACTGGAAGAAGCTTTTGAGCAAAGGATTGACACCATCTGTCTTCTGTTTTAACACGATTACTCAGGCAACTGTGTCGGGGAGGCCGGGTAGAATAAAACAAAAACTATTTCAGGATGCCTGGGTGGCTCAGTTGGTTAAGTGCCTGCCTTCAACTAGGGTCATGATCCTGGGGTCCTGGGGGGGAGTCCTGCCTCCAGGTCCTTGCTCCCTTGTTGGATGGGGAGCCTGCTGCTCCCTCTGCTTGTGTGCTCTCTCTCTCTCTCCCTCTCTCTGACAAATAAATAAAATTTAAAAAGACTAAAGACTATTTCCAAAGGGCATGACTTTCCTGGACTAGCGTTCCTGGATTCTCTCTCCCCCCCCTTTTTAGGACCTATGAGATGGGAAGAAAAAAATAGTAGCATTCAATCAAGCCTTTCCTCCCCACTCTCTGGAATCTGCCTACTGAGAGGGTAAGTTCTGAGCCTCTCTGTCAGCCATGCTATGAACCTCAGTGAGGCAGGGGGTACCCCGCAGGGATGTTCTGTTGTTCTTCAGGGATGAGTCTCCTTAATTTCAGGAGGAAATCTTAGCAGGTGCACTTGCCCGAGATCTTGTTAGGTTGGCCAAGACTGCTATGTTTTCACCAGAATCCATTTCCTCTACCTTTATGAGGTAGATTAAGTTCCTAATGTTCCCAGTCCTCCTTAGGGTTAGGTCAGGCCACGTGACAATGCAACCGAATGTGACCTGAACTGGTGTGTGCTCCTTCCACTACTGGCTCATAAAAACCTCTCGTGTGGGGCGCCTGGGTGGCTCAGTGGGTTAAAGCCTCTGCCTTTGGCTCAGGTCATGATCCCAGGGTCCTGAGATTGAGCCCCGCATCAGGCTTTCTGCTCAGCAGGGAGTCTGCTTCCCCCCCCGCCCTGCCTGCCTCTCTGCCTCTCTGCCTATTTGTGATCTCTCTCTCTGTCAAATAAAAAAATAAAATCTTTAAAAAACAAAACAAACAAACAAAAAAACCTCCCATGTAATCTTTCACATTCTCTTCCCAGTCTATTGGCTGGATATAGCGTCTTCATAAAAATCCTCCAAAACCCTAGGGGATGCTGGATGCATGTGACAGAAGATCACCGAATGCCCATACTGGAAGGACACCCATCAAACCGGACCATCCTTACTGGATTTCACATGAGCAAGAAACAAACTCTGGTTGTATTAAGCTACTAAGATTTTAAGGTTGGTTTGTTGATGAACCAGCCTTACTTATCCTTACAAATATAGCCACATTCTCCAAAGAGTTTCTACCAGTAATAAAGCTAATATATTGCCTCCCCCTGTCCGAATCCTAATCTACCTCTCAATTTGTTCTAATCTTGGGAGTAGAAAGAGGGTATTATTTATTGATTCCTTAAACCTCCAACAGATTGTATAGTTCTCTTGGTGTAGAGAAGACACTTTCCTGGGGTGAGATACAGACCTATAGGCTGGATGCCAGCAGGATGATTTGGTAAGTATCATATCTAAGAGTGCTCCAAATCTTGGCTAATGTTCAGAGGCAACTTTGTGTAGGGAGCTGTGTACAGTCTCATCCCAAATGTTTGCATTTTTACCCTTGAATTACATCCTCGACCAGTTTTTCTGTGAACCATATCCCTAGTAATTACAGTAGTTGTATATCATTCCTAGAGACCCACAGGAGGCTGGTCCTCATTCAGAAATGGGAAGATGGCCTAAACTATACTTAAGGATAGTTTATTTGTTTTTCTACAATCATACTCACATACTGACCCCTTTCCCTAAACAACGAAATTCAAATTCTCTGAATGACACGGTGAACATTTTTTAATTAAGCAAACAATTATTCTTTCATGATCATATAATAATAGAGGTGGGAATAAAAAGTGTTGAAGAAGGAGGGGGGCGCCTGCGTGGCTCAGTGGGTTAAAGCCTCTTCGGCTCAGGTCATGATCTCAGGGTCCTGGGATCGAGCCCCACCTCAGGCTCTCTGCTCAGTGGGGAGCCTGCTTCCTTCTCTCTCTCTGCTTGCCTCTCTGCCTACTTGTGATCTGTCTGTTAAATAAATAAATTTTTTTTAAAAAGTGTTGAAGAAGGTTTCAGCCTCTACAAGGAAGGTTTCCCCTGCAGATGTTCTCCCTCCCCAAGAAAACAGGGTCAAAGTCTCTATCATTGAGATCCATGGTATGATGGAAATTGAAAAATTGCTTTGACTCCATCAAATGGGCCAGCCCTGTTTGTGACTCATTAAATGTGCATCCCTAAGTAATACAGAGTAGTAAATCTAATTGTTGGTTAGACTGTGTCCTCTTCCTGAGTCCTAGAAAGATTTAACCAGTGAAGTTAAGTTCTTCTTTCTGATGTATCAGGAAAAGGGAGCAGCAAGAGGTTGGTTTTTGTCCCAGTGAGCTGTGGGTGGGAAGCAGCTGGACACTGAAAATGTCTGAACCTCAGGCACACACCGACTGTCCTGACACCATGATACCGGGAGACACAACTTGACTCCTCAGAATCTCCACAAGATATGAATGTTGGGAAATTGAACCGTGGTAGAACCCGAGCATTGGATCTTCCGTAATATACAGTCATCCAAATAGGCCTTGACCCATGATAGACTTTGTTTTGGGTGAATAGGTGATATGATTCGTCCTTCATTTTTTTGTCTATATACCAGATGACGAGATTCCCTTTTTCTTTTTGTAATACCCGGTTTTAAAGATTATTCAGTTTAGTGTAGCCATGCCAAATACAGCCAAGAGCTGAAATGGGCTGTAAATCATTAGTCAGTTCACAGAAGTTATTCTGTGATAAATGGTCAACTATACTATTCACACGAACACACACACACACTCTTATTAATTGGAAATGATTCATGTATATTTTAACCATATAGTCTGTTGAGCTTCTTGATTTTAAAATTGACTTTGTAATAGCTTTATGTTTCTTTATTGCCTGCCTCATATAATAAGCTAAGCTTCATAATATTCTACACTTTGCATATTTTTATTAGGTTCACCTTATTCATTTTATTTTTTTTAAGATTTTATTTTATTTATTTGACAGAGAGAGGGAACACAAGCAGGGGGAGTGGGAGAGGGAGAAGCAGACTCCCCGCTGAGCAGGGAGCCCATGCAGGGCTCCATCTCAGGACTCTGGGATCATGACCTGAGCTGAAGCAGTGAGCCACCCAGGTGCCCCTCACCTTATTCATTTTAAATGAAAATATTTCTAACTCAATTTGTATTTATTGCTTCATAGGCCAGTGTTTATTCTCTTTTTGTCACCTTAATAGTATTTTGTAAACTATTTAAATTCTATACAGTTTTATTTGCCATTTAAAAACTGATCTAACACACCTAATTTAGGTAAAGTTTAGGAAATTATTTAGCTAATTATGAACACTGACTAATGTGGGAGTTGAGGATAACAGTTATTATCCATTATTATTTTTAAAAATCCTCACTTTTCTTTCTTTCTTTTCTTTTCTTTTTGTTTCCTTTTTTTCTTTTTAAATTATCCAAATTATCCATGGTCTTCAGCCTGGGTTCTTTTTAAAATTACTATCATCAGAGCCCCACCTCAGGTCAACTGAATCCAAATCTCAGTAGCTATTATAAAAAAAACAAAAACAAAACAAAAAACCTTCCTAGGTGATTCTGGTGTGTAGCCAGGGTTGAGAATATTGATTTACCCCAGAGGTTGAGATCTGGATCTAAATGAGGTCATTTGTATGTCCTCTTTCCTGCAACTATCATCACCAATAAATCTGAGGATGTGAACTGAGAATTAAAAATTAAAGGTAAAGTCAGTCAAAATCTGAAAATCTGAAAATTTTATACTCTTATTAAGTATGATCAAATTTCTATATCTGAATTTAAAATTTTTAAAAATTCCCAAGATCACTCTTACAGTTGGCGAGAAAGTTAGAGATGCACCAAAACAAACACATATACGTATATGTGTATAAGTGTGTTTTTTTATTTTAATTTTCCATCTAGTGGTGGGTCCTTGCCAATTCTTCGCTATAATAGCACAGAAATAATTCTCATTATAGTTCACTACACCCTTAGGATCCTCACTTAATGCCTCATAAGCAGAAGTAATAGCAGAAGTAATGGTAAGTTATAACAGTAATAGTTAATATTTACTTTTGTCTAAAGATAAATTGTCTTAATTTTTTTAATACAATAAACAAAAAACTACTTAATCCAATGTTTCCTTTTATGCCCTATTAGGAAATTTTGACTCAACTTAACACCCAAGAGCAGTAATTAAGCCAGTGCCTAGTCCAGAAAAACAATGGGTATAGATTTATGAAATCAGATACAATAGAAAATAGGCCAATTAAAGCTAAAACAATTGAAAGGAGTAGAAAGAGAAGTGTAACCAGCACAAGAATATTTTAATTACTGCTCTTGAGTGCTAAGTTTAGTGAGATCCCTGATAAGAGATGATAATAATAGATATGAGTGAGAATTCTCTTTGATCCCTATCACCCCAGTGCTCTCCACGGTGTAGCAGAATGCACTGGCTGGCCATGCTGGCGTCCCTTTCCTCAAAGGTTCATTCCCATCCAAAGACAGGAGATCTGTTCTTCTGTCAAGAGTACTGAGTAGCTAGAAATTCCAAGTAAGTTCTTGCGATCCATTTGGAGACCTCAACAGAGCGAAGCCCACAGCAACAATAACAGGAAAGGAAATACACGGTTCTACGTGGATAAGAGAATCATGAAATTCACAGCAGGTGAGAGTTGGAGAGGTCTGTAGAAATCACCAGTTCTCACACCCTCATTTTACAGAAGACAAAAGAGACTCAGATGGGGCTGTCTCAGCTCCCATGTTAGTCACTGGCAGCACTGTGGCAAGAATTCAGCCTGGGTGACTTAGACCACAACTCGCAGAGGGCCTGGCTTATGGGGGAAAATACACAAATGTTATCATCCATCCCTTGTCACTCAGTGACCTTACCATGAGGTGAGAGAATCAGTCAATGGAAATACATTAATGCTGGAGTCTAGGGACAGGTCTGTGTGACCCCAGCTCAATGGATGTCTAGGAATTAGCATCAGAACGAAAGTATGCCCAAATGAATGATTAGTCGTCATGCAGTCTTGACCTACATAGCAAATTAGGCATGGAGCTGGGATTAAGACACTGACACCTGTACATTCAGGCCTGAGGTCATCTCCCTCAATTGTGCTGATTGCTGTTCACCCCGCTGATGGCAATGGGCTTCATCCTAAAAGGGAAACTATAAAAGCATACTTCCAAATGGCAGCCAAATGGCAAGGGCAGGAAAGGGCCTGAATTCTCCCCCCTTGGATAATTCTGACAAAGTGTAGTTGAAAGCTGCTTGTGTCTAACAGCTGTTATGGTCAGTCAGCATGCAGTCCTCTGAGGGTCTTGGCCTGTAGACACATTCTCTCCCATCCCAGCTTTCTGGTGAAAGAGGGTAAGATGATCTTTAAAAGCACAGAAAAAGAAAAGAAATGTCCCCAATGAAACACCATCACTTAGGGGAAAAAGTGGATAACCATATGAAAAAATAATATGAAAAAGAAAAAAGAAACAGATGTATTGTGGTGAAAAAGTTTTCTGTTGGTTTTGGCTCAAGTCCCAAGTGAATTTTTCTAGGCTGACTTTCCATTTCTAGTCACTCAAAACATTCCATGACATAAAATCATTTGGAAAGGTTCTGGTTAATGAGAAGGGTAAAGAAGCCCAAATTAAAAATAAAAAATTATACCAAAGGCTGAACTAAGAGGAGCTCATTTGATAATTCAAAGGAGCAAAAAAGAAAAAAGGTTATTTTTAGTAGAGTATGCTATTGTTCTGAAATTTGAGAAATTGGTAAGGGAACAAAGAGCCGAGGAAGGAATATCGTTACCTTTCTGCACACTTTCCAAGAATACTTTCTATAACCTCCCATTTCCATCTGAGCTACACTTGCAGCAGAAGTTGGGGCGGGGGTGGGATGGGGTGGGGGGTGGGGTGCTTGGGTGGCTCACTCGGTTGAGCCTCTGACCCTTGATTTGGCTCAGGTGGTGAGATGGAACCCACAGGCTGGCTTTTGCTCAGTGCAGAGGCTGCTTGTCCCTCTCCCTCTGCTCTTCCCCCTGCTAGCGCACTCAATCCGTCTCTCATTCTAAATTAAATACATACATGCATACAGGCATGCATACATACATACATACACAAAATATTTAAAAAATAAAAAGAAGTCACAGGGATTGGTGGATGCCACAAGTTCTCCCGCTCAGCCTGTGGAGCTAGTAAAAGGTCACAGAGAAGCAGGACCGCCCACCGCTAGTAGTGTGGTAAATTGTCTATGGATGGAGGTAAAAGTGAACCCAGCCCAACTGGAGCGAACAAAGAAAGTAACCAGAGGCAAAAGAAGTGGAGTTGCAAGATGGAGTCAAGTTAACGGACAAGATGGCGGAGAGCTCAGACAGAGAGAATACGGCTGTGATAGGCTCCTGAGCCCGGAGCCTGCAGACAGACTTCCGGCGATCAAAGCCCCAGTCCTGCAGTGGCTTTCTCCTCAGGCAGGTTACTCCGCCTCTTTGAGCTGGTTTCCGCACTCATGTAACGGCACCAATGATACCTGCCTCATAAAGTCACTCCAAGAATTAAATAAGACCATCTACGTAAAGTACTTAGAAGAAATTCTCCTTGCATATGTATTAAGTGCTCAAAAGTTGCAACTCTTGGGGCACCTGGGTGGCTCAGTCAGTTAAACATCCGACTTTTGATTTCAACTCAGGTCATGATCTCGAGGTTGTGAGATCAAACCCTGGAGTTGGGCTCTGCTGGGTGTGGAGCCTGCTTAAGATTCTTTTTCTCCTCCTCCCTCTGCCTTAAAAAAAAAAAAAAAAATTGAAACTCTTCATTACTATGTATTATTTAACAATGCTCACTTGCTCACTATATGTTCACTCCATCATTAGACATTTTAGCAGATGCTTGGAATATAAGCAGGAATAGGGCACCCCAGTCCTTGGTAAAGTTACCTTTTCTAAATGTGATACGGAATCAACCTGGTTCAGTCTTCCCTGCATTTGGTCATTTCCATGTAGAATTCTTTTCACTCTCACTGAATTCTTCTTATCTATCTGGTTAAAAGCTACTGCATTCTACCTTCACAGTCCCCTGATAATGTCTGTCCCAATTGATAGGAAATCAATTAAAAAAACAATGCCAGCCTTCACACATATGGGCCTGCGAATCCCCTTTTATATTTTCAGGATTCTTCCCCTTCACAGTCATGTTCTGAAGGGTTTCCCTTCTTGTCAGTCATGGGGATAGTAATTTAGGAACTTTCTGAGAAAAAAAGGACCTATGCTGAAAAAATTGAACAGGCAGACAATGTCAGTGCCCCATTTCTCCAAATGTCAGCCAATAGGATTTTCCTGATGGTGTGCTCAGCCTTGACCCTGACTTTTGCACCTTGCCATTAATGTGTACTGCTTGTTCAAAAGGAATTCCACCATAGACTTAAAAAAAATTTTTTTTTTAAATAATCTCTACACTCAACATGGTGATAAAACCACAAGCCTGAGACTGAGAGTTGTATGCTCTACCAACTGAGCCAGCCAGGTGCCCCTCCATTGTAGACTTTGAAAAAATGAATGTAAATATTTGAAAATACAATTCCTCTTATGTGTACATATTTTAATGATTTAATAAAGCTTAATGTGGATAATTTTCAATATACAGGGCTTGAGCTATATTGCATTTTTAATTTTACATTGATTGTAATTTTTAAAAATCGATGCCCATTCAATTTTTTTCAGCATAGGTCAAGAAATGACAACTCCATTCTGCCAGTTGCTTAGGCTCCAAACTGTAGAGTTCTTCTGTAATCCTCTCTTTTTTTCATACTGTACTTCAATTAATTAATTGATTTTTTGAAAGATTTTATTTATTTGTGAGAGTGAGCGAGAGAGAGCGTGAGCACAAGCAGGGTGAGTAGAGGGCAGAAGGAGAAGCAGGTTCCCCGCTGAACAAGGAACCCGACACAGGGCTCATGCAGGGCAGGACCCTGGGATCATGACCTGAGCCGAAAGCAGACACTTAACTGACTGAGCCACCCAGGTGTCCCTATTTTTTTTTTTTAAGATTTATTTATTTATTTGAGAGAAGGGGGACTAGTGCAGAGAGAAAGAGAAAGAGAGAGAATCCCACCCAGACTCCCCACTGAACATGGAGCCCAATGCGGGGCTCCATCCCATGACCCCAAGATCATGACCTGAGCAGAAATCAAGAGTCAGACACTTAAGCAACTGGTCCCCAAAGTACTGTATTTTATTTATTTATTTTTTTTTAGATTTATTTATTTGAGAGAAAGAGTGAGTGAGAGAGAGCAAGCACAAGCAGGAGAAGAGTAAAGGGAGAGGGAGAAGTGGACTCCCCACTGAGCAGGGAGCCAGACGTGGGACTCAGTCCCAGGACCCTGGGATCATGACCTGAGCCAAAGACAGACGCTTAACTGACTGAGCCACCCAGGCCCCCCCCTTGTACTGCATTTTAAATGCACTAGAGAATAAACTTCAAGATATATTGAGGATCCAATCACTTCTCCCCTTGTTCACTGCCACCTTCCTGGCACAAGCCACTATCCATTGCTCCCTGAATTATTATTATAGCACCTGTTTATGCTTCCATACTCGTGCTTCCATACTCGGGCTTCCATACTCGTGCCAATACAGCCAAAATAACCCTTTAAAACATGTCAGACGATGTCATTTCCCTGCTCAAAACTCTCCAAAGGCTTTTCTTCCCACTCAGAATAAAATCCAAGGTGTCCTCACCTTGGACTCCAAGGCTCCCTTTGATGGGCCACCCAGCTCTTTGACCTCTCTTTTTCTCCTCTCTCACTCCTCTCCAACATCAGTGGTTTCCTTGCTCTTCTTCAAGCACAGCAAATACAATCTGGATTTCAGGGCTGTTATATTCATGCTTCCCTCTTCCACGTTCAACCAGTCCCCCAAATATACACGTAGATCCCCTATGTTGAGGATCCTGTTCAAGGTTAGGACATCAGAACAACTGACCTTGATGTAAAATAGCACCTTCTATGAAATAGGTCACCCTTTGTCACTCTGCCATGTTCTTCATTAGCACTTGTTGTTACCTGATATAATGTAAAACAATATGTTTCTTCCAGCCCAGAATGTAAATTCCACAAGAACAAAAATCTTGCCTGTCTTATCCTCTAGCATACACCCAGTTCAGTGGGTCAAGTAATGCTTGAGGAAAGGAGGTGAATCATCAGCACAAAGCCAGAAACAGATTTATTAACCACTCCACCACCCTCCAAATAGACTTTTGACTTTTTATTTTATCATGAATTGGGTTCTAGCTTCTCTGCAATAGCGGCTAGTGGAAACCGAGATCTCACAGACCGATTATCATCACTTTTTTCTTTTTTTGAACCACATAAGAGCAAGTTGCAGACAGAATGCCTCATCGGCTCCTTGATATTTCAGAGCCTATCCCCCACAAGAACCTTCTTCTCCTAGCTGTAATATATACTTCCAAATCAGGTAATTAGCACTGGGAAGACATTACTATGCAATCCACAGATTACACTCAATTTTGGCCAACTGTTACATTTTTCCTTTCTGGTCCAGGAGCCAATCTAGGATCATTTGTTACATTGAGTTGTCCTGTCTCTTGAGTCTCCTTCGATTTGGATTGATTAGTTCTGCCTTTCTGTCTTTCACGAGCTTAAGAGTTTTAAAGCGTACAGATCTTTCATTCTATAGACTGCCTCTCACCTTGGGTCTACCCAATGATTCCCTGTGTCCAGATTCGGGCCAGGCGTTCTGGGCAAGAAATGTGACAGAAATGATGCTGTGCTCTTCTTAGAGCATCACAGGAGGCACATGCTGTCACACACTCCACGACCGGTGATGCTCATTTTGTTCCCCCGACCAATTTGATATCTTCCAGGCTTCTCTACAATACATTCACTCCTTCCCCCCTTGTAATCAATAAGTATTTTTCAGGAGGTACTTCAAGACGAGGCTAATGTCCTGCTGTACATCCAAAATCCACCCACCAGCCTTAGCAACCATGATGACTCCTGACTGTACTAATCAACATTGCTCAACAGTGACTCTCTATTTTCATCAATCCTATTAGTTCAGATTTTGCCATCAGGAATAGCTGTCCCTTCCCCCATTTATTTATTCTATCATTCTTTATTTATTCACTTATGTTAGCATGGACTCATGGGTTCCTGTTTCATCCAGCAGTTTATGATGAGATACTATCGTTATTTATTTTGACACTCAAATTGTTCCAGATTTGGCCAGTGAGAGCTCCATCCAGCTGGCTCATGGGTCCTCTTGGCATGTTTCCCATCATGCTTTGAGCACTGCCCTATAAGAAGTTCCAGGCTGACTGGATTTTCCCAGCCCAAGCTCTGGTTTCTTTTATGTGAGGGTGGTGCTTAGAAACCAAGATCTTTTGGCCACTTGATGTATTCATTGCTTCTAGTCTCTGAATGAAAGAGTTAAGGTGTATATGTGCATGTGATTGCATACCCATTTTTAAACTAATCTAACACTCTGGAGTTCTTAAGAGCTTTCTTTCTTCCCATGTTTGTAACTTTTTGCCAACACTAAGAAACCTGGCTCCCATTATACTCAATATTTTACTTATTTGACTAATGCCCCTGAAACTAATCAATTTCCCAGCCAGGATGCTGCCTCCTTGACCCTGTCTTTTTTTTTTTTTTTAAGATTTATTTATTTATTTGACAGACAGAGATCACAAGTAGGCAGAGAGGCAGGCAGAGAGAGAGGAGGAAGCAGGCTCTCTGCGGAGCAGAGAGCCCGATGTGGGGCTGGATCCCAGGACCCTGAGATCATGACCTGAGTCGAAGGCATAGGCTTTATTTAACCCATTGAGCCACCTAGGTGCCCCGACCCTGTCATTTCTTTAGCCTCTAACTTTTCTAAAAGAAAGAAAAGATAAGCAGTAATTATGCATTCTTCTTTTTCCCAAGATTTTATTTATTTATTTGAGAGACAGCACAAATGGAGATGGGGCAGAGGGAGAGGGACAAGCCGACTCCCTGCTGAGCAGGGAGCCCAACATGGGGCTTAATCCCAGGACCCCTGTATCATGACCTGAAGGCAGATACTTAACAGACTGAGCCACCCAGGCACCCCAGTAGTCACACATTCTTAATGCTACAGATTCTCCAAGTGTTGCGGCTGGAGAAAAATTGCTAAGAGATAGAGAAGTTTGGGGAACCACCTTGGTTTGCTAAGTCATCTGTACAGAACCTAGCTAGGAGTTTTTAGCCAATGGACTCTTCCCTCCAATCTCTGGTGGCTCAGGGACCAGCAGCCAGGCAGTCTCCATGTCTGCTTCCTTGGCATTAGGTACTATAAAAAGCACTGCCCCAATTGCCTAGAAGCCTATTTTCTAAAGTGAGTAAGTTAGGAAAACACACAAAACCAGCACATCAAAGAGCATAGAGACAAATTCTTCTAAGTAGTTCTTCTTGTGCCTGCTTCTAATTTGGGTATAGCGGGGGCTCCTTGCTCTCCCCAAACAGCCACCAGCTGCTTGCACTAGTGCTGGAAAAAGAGAGACTGTGCTGGGGGACTGCCATTAGCAGAAAGCTGCGAACATACTAACGTCTTAGGAAAGAGGGGGACTTTTGTTTTCATCACTGAGTGCTGGGTTCTCAGAAAGAATGCCAGGTGGGAAGATCAATGTGAGTGAGAACCATCACTTGAATTATCTTAGAGACATTATTTGGCAGGTATCTCAAGCCAAGGAAACTGTTGGTGTAATTTATAACAACCATCCAGACATTTTAAATGGTAAGGGGCTGTGCTGTGTCAGTTTTAAGAACACTACTCTAAAGGGGCTGTGCTCTCTGCTGACTAGTTGTGATCTCTATCTCTACCCGGAGAACACACTATAAAGGAGAATCCAAAGAAAAACTCTCTTGCCTGTTGAAACTACCAATCATGACAACCCGAATAAACACCGTGGAGAAATCGCTCACTCCGTTTCTTTTCTTATATAGAAACACCCATCTGGTAAGAAATTTTTTAAGAAAACGAATGTCACGTGTTTTTTTCCAGATGGGAGAAAGGAAACGCATACCTGCCTCTAACAGAGTGACCCCCCAGACCAGTAGCAAGGACATCATACGGGACCTTGTTAGGTAGGTTCCCGAGTCCTAACCCAGATGTAGCGAATCAGAAATTCTGTGGCAGGGCCCATCAGTCTGAGCTGGACCGTCCCCCCAGCTGATGCTAATGCACTTAAATTTGATCGGCACTGCCCGAGGTACTCCAGTTAGAAGGAGTTAGAAGGCCCTCGGTACCACTTTGCCTTAGCCTTTGGCCCTAGGATGGGTAATTAGGGAGCTCGTTGCAGTTCTGCACAGGATTAAGCTGTTTAGGAGAGGCACACTCGGTCCGCTATATTTAAGGCGCAGGAAGTTGTTCCTGCACTCTTAGGTCAAGGGCTTGCTTCCCCTTTTGCCTCCCCACCTGGACCGAGTCAAAGACTGGGTTGAATTTGAGACCCGGCAGGGGTCGCTGCTGCCCACCAAGAAAGAGCGAGGGAGCGTGGCAAGCGGAGCCCAGAATCTTTGACATCACACTAAGCTCCTCCTTGCACGCACACATTATATACACACACACACAAACATATACAGACATACACAGACCTCGGACTCCCCTCTGTCCGCGCTCTCTCTCTCTCTGCCCCCGAGCCGTCCCCTCCTCCGGCGAGCGCGTCCACGGCGCAACCACCCGGCGAAGAGCGGAGCGCAACGGCGTCCGGAGCTCGAGGAAGCCGGCGCGGAGCAGGAGCGGCCGCTCGCCGAAGCGCTCGGCGGCGGCAGCGGCCGGGACACCCTCAGCGGCCCCCGGGGCTTGGAGCAGCCGCGCCCGCCCCCGCCGGGGCCGGAGCGCGCGGAGCCGCCACCCCGCACGCTCCAGCGGCCCCTGCCACCCCTATGAGAGAAGCAGAAGCCAAGCCAAGGAGCCGGACACTCGGCAGCTGGACTCCTCCGCAAGCCCAAGCGCCTCCTCCGCCCGCGCCCCTCCAGCGCCGGTGAAGCGAAATGCAACCGCCACGCTCCTGCTGAAAGGGGAAGGGGCCAGCGCCATCCCCTCGCTCGGAACCCGGCCTCCGCGGCGGCTGCGCGTCCCGGCCGCGGGCCCGCAGGTCCCGGGAGTGAACGGGAGGAGGAGGAGAAGGAGGAGAAGCAGCAGCTCCCGGCCCGGGGTTGGCGGCGGCCGGGGAGGGGGGACGGGGCGGGGAGAGGGCGCGGGGGGCGGGGAGGGGGCCCCGGCGGATAAAGATGGCAATGTCTCTCATCCAAGCGTGCCGCAGTCTGGCTCTCTCAACATGGCTGCTTTCCTTTTGTTTCGTGCATCTGCTCTGCCTGGACTTCACCGTGGCTGAGAAGGAGGAATGGTACACCGCCTTCGTGAACATCACCTACGCGGAGCCCGCGCCGGACCCCGGGCCCGGAGTGGCGGGCGGCGGCGGCGGCACGGAGCTGCACACCGAGAAGACTGAGTGCGGGCGCTACGGGGAGCACTCGCCCAAGCAGGACGCCCGCGGGGAGGTGGTCATGGCCAGCTCGGCCCACGACCGCCTAGCCTGCGACCCCAGCACCAAGTTCGCCGCCCCGGCCCATGGCAAGAACTGGATAGCCCTTATCCCCAAGGGCAACTGCACGTACAGGGATAAGATCCGGAACGCGTTCCTGCAGAACGCCTCCGCGGTGGTCATCTTCAACGTGGGCTCCAGCACCAACGAGACCATCACCATGTCCCATGCAGGTAAGCGCCCCGGGCGGGTGCGCCGCGGGGGAGGGGGAGCCCCAAGGGATGTGGGCGCTGAGAAGGATCCAGCGCCTGCCTCCCAGCTCCTTTCTGGGAAGTCTGCGCAGAAGACGCGTGTCTGTTCCCTGGACCTATTAAGTTTTGCTTCGCGTTACTTCGGGGGCTTTACAGAGCAGGACTAATCAGATCCCGGCAAAGGGGGAAACCGGAGAGTGTGTTCCAATTAGCATAGCGCCGCTGCGATGTTTTGGGTTCGCCGGGCTGGGCTAACTTTCCCGAGGAGGATCTGGAACGTGAAGTTTGGGGGGCAGGGCTGGCATATGGTTCTCAGTTACTGACTGGCCCCGCACCTGTTTGGAACCGGTAGATCTGATAACTCAGCGCGGCACGACTGTGTGCATCGGGTACACTCCTGGTGCAGGCGTTTGTGTGTCGGGAGGCGGGTAGGGTTACTGGAGCTGGCCGCTCACCACCGCTAACTTGCTCGGTCAAGTCTGGTTTCAACCCTGCCTGGGAGATTAAGAGGTTCCCCGCCCCCACCCCCCCGCCGGCTTGACGCACGTCGTAAATAATAATAAAAGTCCTGTACTCTGTGTCATTCGGAGAAGCTGACATGCAGGCACAAAGGTAAATAATCCTCAACCAGCCAAGAAGAGCATGGTGGCCCTAAAGTTATGCCTGCTTTTCCAGTATTGCATTGTCCTTTGCCTGATTGGGAGATTAAATATGCTGAAGGTTTTCTTTCTGGCAAGAATGAGGCGACTTCAGGGTAGAAAGAATAAGATTTTCTTAATGACTGAGGGGTGCCAGAGCTAGAAATACATTACTGCCCTAAACTCGTTTTTATTTACGTCTGGGCCTGACATAGCCCTGCTTCCACGGTAGGAACCAAGGGGGGTGCGGGGGAAAGTCCTCTCCAGGCTTGTCAACATAACCAGCTACTTTTAGCAGACTGGCTTCCTTCAGTTGGGCCCTCCTTCCCCAGAGGGGTTCCTGGGTTGAGGCTGTGGCATCCATTAAGGGGGTGGGGGAATAGAAATGACAGATGCATTTTCTGACTGAAGTTGCCTGATCAAAGATGTCATTTTCTTTAAAAGCTAGGTTTTAATAAACAGTGCTGCTGGTGAAATGGAACACCAAGCTTTGGCTGTATTGTTGGGGGGGGGGGTGCTTTCTTGGGGACGGGTTTTCCTTCCTTCTGAGAGCCTTATCACCTGTAGTCAATACCAGCTGTCTTCAACAAAGAAGCTGTCAACCTTAACATAGGTAAACTAGGGAAAGTTCAATGCTTTTAACACACAGGCCAGAAAAGTGCAGTTCCTTAATGAAGAGGACAAGTAGTTCACTTAGAAAAGCTATGATACAGCATTTAGAGGCACTTGATGTTTTTTTCTTGAGCTCAACAGTTTTGTAGGGGAAAAGATGGTACCCCAACATTGAGTCCTAGGAGCATTACTTAAACTTGATAATATTCAAGGATTTGGAGGACTATGGAAGAGCACTTTAGGTCACGTAAAGTATCTTTAAACATTTAGTATCTAAACTCTGATTTGAGGAGTTGTGAAGGAGGTTTGTTCTTTTTTTTTTTTTTTTTTTTTCCCTTTTGGTTCTCTAAATTCCAAGAGGATTGTTAGCTAATTTGCAGGATTCCTTAAGTGTTTCTGTGTGCATATGCATGAAATGTTAAACGTGGCTTCTTCGAACAGAAAGAGGCATCATTTATTCCTGTCTAAAAAGGTTCTCCAGAGCTGCCAACACATTGGATCAATTAATGGCTTGCCTGTTCTTAAAGAAAGCAGTAGGCTGATTTTTCCATACAAATGATGCTTAAGACAGAGTGGGAGTAAAGGGTTTGGTTGTAGTTTGAAAGTTCAAGGCTAAAAATGTAAACGAAATTCTTATTCTGTTTCCAAAAATGTGTTAATTCTGCATCTGCTAATGGCCATGAAACTTCCATATTATCATTTGACATACTGCCACATTAGGACTCTGTATTTACTTTGGTCAGAGATTGCATTAATTTCTGCTAAAGTCTCATTATTAAGGAGATACATGACTGGGTAGCTTGGCAGACCCTTTACTTTTAAATATTTCTCCTGAATCAAACACTGAGATCCCAGCACCGATCTCGCTGTTCATATCTTACCCTCAGCTTCAGAACTTGAAGGCTCTCCTTTTTCTAGTTAGATTTAAGTCCTGTTTCTAAATTCATCTCAGGAAATGGTGTACATTTTACATGGAAATCACTATCCTTATTTTGTGAACATGGGGTACACTATGCCAGAGGATCCTTACATTTGCAAACTTTTTTAGAGTCTCCAAAAAGCTAATAATCAGCCTTTGCCTGTTTTTCTTGTTTGTTTTTAAATCTCACCTCTCCTCTAAATCCTTTATTTTTGGAACTGATAGCTTTTAGGTGAGAAGGTCAGAATTTAGTTATGCGACCCATCGTGTAATATCTATGCATTTAGGGGTGATATGACCCCTACACACCTACTACCTTGAAATTCAGTTAAATGGAAATTGGTTCCTCTTTCCCCTTTCATACAGACTCTTTAATTTTTTTCCCCCTGCTGAAATTACTTTGGGCTTCTGCCACTTCTGCGATTATGGTTTCTCATTCACAAAGACACAGATTCTCCTGGAATACACTAGTAGTTTTACTTGGTAACCGGTTTTTAAAGATCTTTTAAAAAAACAGGACTGCTTTAGGGAGAGAGAACTCACATTTACAAATTTATAATTCACACATTTAAAGTCTGCAGTCTAAGGGCTCTTACTATACTGAGACTTGCACAGCCCTCACCGCCAATTCCAAAAAGAAACCCTCTGCATTAGCAGTTCCTCCTCATTCCTCCCCAACCCCCTAGCCCTAGGCAATGACTAATATACTTTCTGCATATTGTCCTATTCTGGACATTTCATTTACAGATGGTCCCCGAGTTAGAGTTTCATGGTTTGACTTTACAATGGTATAAAGGTGATACACATAAAGTAGAAACTGTACTCCGAATTTTGATTTTTTTGATCTTTTCCTGGGCTAGCAATATGCAGCTTGAGCCAGCAGCCAGCTAAAGCTCCCAGCCACCCAGTCAGGAGGATAAACAACTGGTACATTTACAACCATTCTGTACCCATATAACCATTCTGTGTTTTTTTGTTTGTTTGTTTTACTTTCAGTGCAGCATTCAATAAATTACATGGTATCTTCAACACGTTATTATAGGCTTTGTGTTAAATGATTTTGCCCAACTGTAGACTGTGTTCTGAACATGTTTAAGGGAGCCTAGTCTGAGCTGTGATTATAGGTCAGGTGTATTAAATGCATCTTCAACTTACGATGGGTTTATTGGGATGTAACGCCATTGTAAGTTGAAGATCTATAACTGGAATCACGTAATACGTGTTTTTTTGTGACTGGCTTCTTAGCATAATGTTTTCATGGTCTTTCAGTGTATAGCCTGTATCTGTCAGTACTGAATTCCTTTTTGTTGCAAATATTTTATTGTATAGATATACCACATTTCATTTATTCATCAATTAATAGGCATCTAGGTAACTTCCACTTTCTGTTTATGAATAATGCTGCTACGAATGTCTATGTCCAAATTTGTGTGTGGCCATGTCTCTTGGAATTTCTGGGTCCTGTTGCAACCTTTGGAGGAACTGCCTGATTGTTTTCCAAAGCAGCTGCCTCATTTCACACTCCTGCCAGCGCTATATGGGGGTTCCATTTTCTCCATATCCTCATCAACACTTGTTACATTTTTTACTTTGGCAAACCTGGTGTTGAAGAGTGGTATCTTCATTGTGGTTTTAAGCTGCGTTTCCCTGGGGACTAAGTTACTTTTCATATATAGATCTAGATATAAATTTTTTCCCCCTGCTTTTCATTTGGCTCCTTTTCTACTTGCTAGCCATCACTTGTCCTTTCCTGGACTTTGAACTCATACACTTTTTTAAAAAAATATTTATTTATTTGATAGATCACAAGTAGGCAGAGAGGCAGGCAGAGAGAGAGGGGGTAAGCAGGCTCCCTGCTGAGCAGAGAGCCCGATGCGGGGCTCGATCCCAGGACCCTGAGATCATGACCTGAGCCGAAGGCAGAGGCTTAACCCAGTGAGCCACCCAGGTGCCCCATGAACTCATCCCCTTTTTGTCCTACAGAAGAAAAAAATCAATCTACCTCTTCCGATTAAACCCATGGACCACAGATTTTACATTTCCCCTATAAAAGGATGTGGGGAAGTGCCTTTTTGGTGCTTCAGAGAGTCTCTGCCTAAGTTTTCCTTGAGTAAAACTATATAGGAATGGAGCTTCTGCCAGTGAGAGTAAACTGAGTGATCTATCAAGGGAAGTTAAAGGCCCTGAGACCCCACTTATCTCCCTGGAGCTGGTCAGATGCCTGTGAACCTTCTGATACAGTCTGAGTAAGGAAAGTCATATCAGAAATCTATAGTTGCAGTTTTGGGAAGTGGTTAACTAAACCTCTAGAGCCAACCACTTGGGTTTGTGTCCTTGTCCTCCTGCTTTTACTGTGTATCTTTTTTTTTTTTTTTTTTAAGATTTTATTCATTTGAGAGAGAGCGCACATGTGCACAAGGAGGGGAGAGGGAGAAGCAGGTTCTTGCTGAGCAGAGAGCCCAATGTGGGGCTGGAACCAGAGACCCTGGGGTCATGAATTGAGCCCAAGGCAGATGCTTAACGGACTGAACCACCCAGGTGCCCCTCTTACTATGTATCTTTCAGCAAGTGACTCTACTCCTCAGGGCTTCAGTTTCCATTTGCGAAATGAGAGATGACAGTACCTACCTTGCTTAGTAGGGGAATAAATGGGTCAATGCATGTACAGGGCTTCCCTCTGTAGCTGGTATGTAGCGGTCAATAAATGTAAACCTTATAAGCATTGTACATAGTGATACACACAGCCGGAGACTGGATCCTCAGATCCGTAGGGTGCACTGAGGCCCTGGGAAAGATCACTTTATTTAACGTCTCGTGCTTTGATGACCGGAGCGGCAATGCTGATTTCTGTTTATGGCTTCTGTGATTTGAGACCAGGCATTCCTGCCCCTTCTGATGGTCGGTGAACTTCTGAGAATTCTCCTGATGCATACGTGCTCTTTCTCTTGGCTTAAATTGAAATCTCCTCCTAGCAGGGACCTGCGTGATAAACACGGTAGAGCTAGGAGTGTGTGGAGACAGGTGGTGACTGGGTTGCGACATCGAAGGAAGGATACATTTTTTCCCCCCTTTTAAAAATTCTTTTAAAAGAATTTTGTATTTGCCGTCTTTGTCTTTTGCTAGTGTATAGTGAAAAGGAAATGAGAAGACTAAAGGTCTAGTTGAATGGAAGAACTTTTGAGGGACTTGGTCCCTACTAGTCCTTAGAGATGACAGAAGGGAAGAGATGGTTGAAGTAACTGTAATTGTAATTGTGTAGGAAGAGCCCAGGATGGAGTAGATCCGTTGTACGCTCGGACTTGTCCAACCTCCAAGGTTGGAGGAGAAAACAGGAAGCTTACTGAATCTTTCTTGTTTTGGTGAGAACTAAGAGTTTGATTTATGGGTTCATGGTTACATTTGTGGCCATTATTTAAATTTCTAACTTCTAAAGTCTACATCTGCCTTAATCCCTGTAAAGGAAGTAGCTGCTATAATTAATTTTTGTCAGGACTCCTAATTTTCTAGGACGTGTGGTTTTGTTTTGCTTAGTATGTTTGCATTAACTCTCTTCTTGCACGTGCTGTAGTGCTTTCTCTGGGAAGTAATCACGTTGACCATGACCTGCTTACTCTGTCAGGCACGTTGTAAGCACCTGATGCATATTAGCTCATTTAATTTTCCCAACAATACTCAGGTGAGTACTATGGTCCCTGTTTCATAGACCAAGACGCTGAAGCCTAGTTAGGAGAGGTGCTCTGCAGGCGGCAAGTGGTGGAGCCAGGCTTGCAAACCGGAGTAGTGTGTCTCCCCCGTCTGCGCTTATAACTACTGCTCCATATTCTCTCAACCTGAAAGGATGGTATGAAAAACGAGACGGGGACTATGATGACTGGTTACAGGAAGTGAGCTAAAGGGGATTCTTCATTCAGAAACCTTTAACAAGTCTACAGGCTGAAGGCACTGTTGACTCACAGGCTGCATTTTTGTGCTGGAAGACATGGGACCTTATGTTTTGGGCTCTCTGCTGCCAGGCATGCCTCTGATTGGCTTTGGGCCAGTTGCTTTTTCTATTCCGGATCTCTGTTTTCTCTCTCTATAGAAGGTTTGGGTTAGTTGATCTCCAAGAGCTGTTTGAACTCCATAATTTATTCATTATGCATTCAAAAAAATCAAGATATTGCTACAAAAATTCAGATTCCTGGCTTTCTTCATCACAAAAACTGACCAGGACCTGTGTCCCACAGGGCAGCTGCCAGCTGGAGCAGAGCAGTGGCTGGCCTTTGACCTGGGCAGTGTGCTCTTTAGTTGGCCCTGGTCCCTATCACTTCTGGCCTGTGCCACTCCTTTATGCCCCTGCCTCAACCCGAAGGCCAGTGGATTTGGGGTCCCCGCTTTATGGAATCAAACCACGGCTGGTGAAGAGAAGTTCTTGAAAAAATACTTCCTTAGTAAAGGGAAGTGTTCACAGGGATAGAACTGTATGAGGGGAAGAGGCTTCTTGGGGTAGATGAAGCTTTCTCTTGTGTTCAGATTGAACTTGAACAGGGTCGTCGAAGTGCTGAAGATAGGAGTCATGCCTTGAGAGTCTTCTGAACCCAAGCACCTATGATTCTCTATCATTTGGATATTTCAGAAACATTTAAGAGCCTCCATTTTCACTTTGCTTTTCTGTATGTGCTTTTTTTTTTTTTTAAAGATTTTATTTATTCGACAGAGATCACAAGTAGGCAGAGAGGCAGGCAGAGAGAGGAAGGGAAGCAGGCTCCCTGCCGAGCCTGATTCGATGCCATGCGATGAGGGACTTGATCCCAGGACCCTGGGATCATCACCTGAGCCGAAGGCAGAGGCTTTAACCCCCTAAGCCACCCAGGTGCCGCTGTATGTGTCTTAAGAGGAAAATACCATTCACGTTTGTTCTTAATCTCCCAGGCTAAACAGTCTCCCCCTCCGCTTAACATTTAGATACTTATTTATGTGGCATGAAACTACTTTTTCACCTGTCTCTCCGACGGCAGACAGACATCCAGTAGCCAGGAATTCCAGACTCTTACTAAAAGCCATAATTCAGTGTCAGTGTTAGGTAACATTCTTGGCATTGTAACTTAATTTGGCCTAGGCATTTCAAGAAAAGGTATGACTTGCTCACTCTGTTCAGGTCCTAGAAATGAGTATCTGGGGGATTTGGAAGGAATCTTACTGTCTGCCTTCCAATCTTTAGTAAGCATTCCGTCCTCCTCTCTCTCGATGGCTCTGTTCTTAAAGATCCCCAGACTTCTCAACAAAGGAAGGAATTTTATGACCAGGAAGGCTGGAAAGATTTAGAAAGGACCTGGGACTTTAGAACTCCTTCTAGTTTTTTAGGAAGGAAATATGTGGTTCTTGATGCAACATTAATTTTGCCTAGAAACCAAGCTCTGTTTTTGAAAAGGAGCATAACCATTATCGTTGTGTTTCTAGAGATAAAACTTAGTATATAAAGAAATTAATATTTTAATAGCCCCTGAAAGTCTCCAGCTTATCCCTAGAGGAGATGCTCCATCTCACATATACTCTAGAGGCCAACTTCCCCTCCTGCTGAGTGACAGAGATGATACCAGAGTTCCCTGTATTTGATCATGTGAATTGAGAGATGGTAAATTTGAGTTAAAATGGAACTCAAATCCTTCCAGATTATCTCCGCTCTTGAAGATTTTGTTGGTAATATAAAACCCTGAGAATAAAAAGGCCGCCTTGTGCTGCACGATTGTTCTTTATGAACCTGCAATTATAGTGGTTTTGTTCCATGGAAACCTTGACTATAGGTATAATGTCATCTTTTATTTTAAACTCTAAAGAATTAATCCGTTGGCAGTTTAACTTAAGGTAAGTATGTTTTACAGATTGAAATCAAAATGTTAATGATTAGGTTTCTAGTTCTTTTTTCTATGTGAGAGGAAAGTGAAATTTCTTTTACTTCAAAAGCATTGGTAATAAATGGATTTCTGTAAGTATCTTAAAATTGTTTTGTGCTTTCCATAAATATAAGTGTAGAAACACTTTTTTCAGTAGAAATAATCATTTGTCATAAAATTAAAGCTTATGCATTAGGTTGTTAGCATTTTTTGTTCATACATTTAATAAAGGTTAAAGATTAGAAATAATTTTGTGTTAAATATATGGCTCATTCATGTCCTTTCCAGGCAAAGATCTATAATTAGTACATATTTTAGGTAAGATCCAGGAAATATTTTGTTTTTTAACCAATTCAGCCTATGTCTCCACCATAAGTAGCTTTTTTTTTTTTTTTTTTAAAGATTTTATTTATTTATTTGTCAGAGAGAGAGCGAGCGAGCACAGGCAGACAGAGTGGCAGGCAGAGTCAGAGGGAGAAGCAGGCTCCCTGCTGAGCAAGGAGCCCGATGTGGGACTCGATCCCAGGACGCTGGGATCATGACCCGAGCCGAAGGCAGCTGCTTAACCAACTGAGCCACCCAGGCGTCCCCATAAGTAGCTTTTTACATAGTTCACTAAGGCACTATTGAGAAGGCAAAGATACGACATTTTTCTAGGTGCTGACTTGCACAAATCCCTTTTTTCCCCTCAAATTTTTCTCTTTTTCTGGTGCCCACTTTCCACAGAAGATATTCCTCAGGCCATTCTTTGGCTGCCTGAACTGTCTAAGCCTCCATCAGGAATGTGATTGCAGGTGGCCCAAAGAGTAGTGGAACAGGAAAGATGTTTGCCCCTTTATTTACCAGAAAGCTGCTTGAAATGTTCTTCGTCCCAGATACTCACAGGACTGGCTTCCCCTGTCAGGTCCCTTCTCTAAAGTGACCTCACCACTAAGGCACTCCCAGCTCCTCTATTTAAAATAACAGCTTCCCTCCCCCACTCACCAGCCCCAGCACTCCCTACCCTCTCCCTGCTTACTCCTCATTAACATGTTCTGTTGTCTCTTCCCAGCCTCCCTCAACTTAAGAGCCACAAGAAACAGGGCTTTAGACATTTTTTGTTGCCAAAGCCTAGAAGGGTCCCTGGTGCATGGAAAGTGCTCGGGAAATATTAAGATCAGTTAAATAGCCCTGGAGACTGGAAAGATGGGCCATGTTAATATGTGTCTAATGTCATGAAAAAATATTCTGTGACACTAAAATTCTTCTTTGCTTTTGACTTACCTAAGTGAAGTCAGGCAGATTCTAATCAGTCTCCTGCTACAATGTTTATTCCTCCTTTAGAAAGTGGCAGGAAGTTAAGTGCCTGGTTCATGTCCTCGGTCTAGGGGGAAAAAAGACATAAGCAGAAGGGTATCAAAAACAAGTTGTAACCAAATACAGTTCTGTACATGTGTTTATTGTCCTCCTTTAGAAAAAAAATTTTTCTCTTGTTTTAAATGAGAGACATATGCTTTAGAGAAAACTTGGAAATATGGAAAATTTAAATTTAAAAAGAGAAAAGATAATAAAAACCATCTATAACCCAACCACTCAACTTTTTTCATTATGTGCATACATATTTACTTTTACCAAATTGGGAATATATTGCATATGTTTTATAGCTTTTTTTAAAATTTAAGGGTACATTTTTGAAATTTGTTTCCATAATATTTCTGTGACGAGCCCACTTTCCCCCTACATAAACAGTGCTGCTGTAAACATCCTTACGTACCTAAAAATGGGTGCATATCCATGATTACTTTCTTCATTCCTGAATATGGAGTTAGAGGTTTTTCTTGGGTTGCTGTAGGGCAGGGTTTTTGGTAACCCACTTAGTGAAGTCTTCAGAGGTATGCCACTCCTTGGGATGGTTCCACGGAAGGAGAAAGAATGCCTGTTGGTTATGGGGCTGCTGTGGGGCCCTAGCATAGCTTTCCTGCATGACTTTGCTCCAAACTAGACCAGTCTGGCCACTGGGCCAAGACACATGCAAGGTGGCTAATCAGAAGAAATGAAGCCTGGGAAATAGAATCACGGGGCCACAATTGGCGGAACCCCCCCTCTGTTCCCTTACATTCATCTGAGTCTTGGAGATGTTAAATGCAAATTGAACGGCATGTTAGGAAATTCAGGTTTCAGCTGTAGCTCTGTCTCACACTGGCTTTACCTTTGGCAAGTGACACCCTACCACCCCAAGGTCTCATTGTCTTCCATTTGAAAGTGAGGGGCGGGGTCTCATTGTCTTCCATTTGAAAGTGAGGGAGAGGAGGCTTCTGGAGGGGGATGTGTTTGAAAGCCGTGATTGTCCACTCTGGCTGCATGTTGTAATCCCCTGGGGAGTTTAAAAATTATGCCCCGGTTCCCCAGTGCAGAAATTCTGATGTCATTAGCCTGGTGGCCAGAGGCCTCTCCAGACGAGTCCAATGTGCAGCCAGGGGTGACAGCCACCACACTGGGTGAACCTAAAGGCCTCCTCGAGTTCTTACATTCCATAGGTCGTAATAATTTAAAGAAATACTGATTTTTTTTTTTTTATCTGCGTTCTACATGAGAACGTTTTAAATTTCAGGATGATAATGATTACAAGTATGAGGGTGTGTACAATAAGGATTATTTCAGGACCTGAGTTAGTGATTCACTAATAATAACCAGATTTGGGAGACCAGCAGGAACACAGATGGCAAACACAGCAAGCACAGGGAAGCACACAAACTTCTGTAACAAATCAAAAAGTACAGTAATGAGTCAGAAAAGATTAGACATTTTAATTAAGTTGGGTGGAATTTCACGGATGGGCTGAATGTTCGTGATCTTGACTGTAGGCTTCTGGCAGAAGAGGCAGAGATGCCATGTTGTTTTGACTGAGTAGGGAGTATCCCATTTGGCACATCGTGATTGTCATTGCTCAGGTCGGGAGGCCGGATACGGTGGTGATGGTGGTGAGAAAGACTGTTCTGGGACACAGTTGGCCTGGGTCTGGACCGTGACAGTCACTTGCCGAGGGAGACCTGACACACCACAGGTATGGAGGTAGAATCTTGAAGTCCTCGGGTAGGTGAGAGTGATGGGAGGATGCTGGGGTGTGAGCACCGTGCAAAAGGAGCTGCTAAGAACGAAGGGCCTTGCTGCGCAGGGAGGGCTGCAAGCAAGTGATGAGCCCAAGTCTTCACCTGTGAATGAGCCTCCGTTGTTATCCATCAGAACTGTTGCGAACCCAGGCAATGCAGGAGAGGGACAACTGTGAGCGTTTAATGTTTGTTTTTTTTTTAAAGATTTTATTTATTTATTTGATAGAGATCACAAGTAGACAGAGAGGCAGACAGGGAGAGAGGAGGAAGCAGGCTCCCCAGTGAGCAGAGAGCCAGATGCGGGGCTCGATCCCAGGACCCTGAGACCATGACCTGAGCCGACGGCAGAGGCTTTAACCCACTGAGCCACCAGGTGCCCCTGTGAGCATTTAATGTTAACGAGGATTATTGTCAAAAGAAATATATTGGACTACAATCTGACCAGCGGATTCCCAGCCATCCTGATCTCTGCCTGACGACGGCTGTCATCCCAGCCGATGTCCAGCTTCTGTTCCTGCCCTCTGCAGTCTGTTCCCCGTGCTGCAGACAGAATGAAGTCTCAAAAATCAAAGGGCCTCACTCTCCGGCTCAGATCTTCCAGGGTCTGTGTATTATACTTGGAACCAAGTCCAAGTTCTTGCTGCCACTCGCAGGGCCTGGCCCGGCGTGGCCCCTGCCTCCTGTCCAGGCCCATCTTCCAGCCATGTTTCCCCACCCTCCCGATTTCCCAGCCCCTCTTGCTGCTCCTCAGATAGGCCCAACGTGCTGCCGCTTCAGGCCTTTGGAATGCTTTTTCCTCCGCTTCTCTGGTACAATTATTATAAATTTATACAGCAAATCATCTCTTCATGAAACATCTCTTTATACTTCTGAAATGTGTGAGTAGGATTCCCAAACAGGAATATCTGGTAGACATTTATCTCTTTCCGCCTTATTTAACCAACTTGTTTTGTTCACTTCCGCATGCTCTTATGTCCCCTGTACGTGTAGAATCACGGGAATTAAGCACCCAATGGGCAGGGAGAGTTACCCAGTCACCACGCTCAATTTTTTGCAGGTTTTCCCAGAGTTTTGCATGACTCATTCCTTCATATCAACTGACTGCTCGGCTGACTCCTTTATCAGGAGTTTTCTCTGACCATGTAAAGTTCTGTGGGGCTTTTTTTTTTTATCTGCTACTCGTTCTCTCCTTTATTCTCCCTTATGTTTCTTTATAGCGTTTATCACCATTTGAAATTGCTCTATTATTTCGCTCATTAAGTTACTTGATTATTGTTTATCTACCTTAGGAGACTATAAGCTCCACAAAGATAAGGTTCTTGTCTTAACTGCTGTATTCCTGGAGGCTAGCACATTAAGGGCATCCAGTAAATAACTGTAGAGAATATGAGTGGGTAAAGGAAAGGTAGAATATGTACCCATCTCTGCTTTCCAGGTGCATTGCTCAGTTAAGGGACGAAGTATTTACTCCTATTGCATATACACTATTTGCCTTATGTTGAGGGAGATTTAATTTGAGTGATTAAAAATGTTGTTTCTTTTCCTGCCCACAACAGGGCCTGTGCTAAGGGGATTTGTCTGTTGCCAGACCTGAACTTAACCCTTGGTAAGATGCCTCCTTCCTTACAGGGCCCACAGAACCATTCTTTCCCTATTCATTATTCTCAGCAGATGGAAAGGGCCTTTTCCTTTCTTTCTTTCTCTCTTTCTTTCTTTTTTTTTTTTAAGATTTTATTTACTTATTTGAGAGAGAGGGAACACAAGCAGGGTGAGTGGGAGAGGGAGAGGCAGGCGCCTCGCTGAGCAGAGAGCCCGATGGGGGGCTCAATCCCAGGACCCTGGGATCATGACCTGACCTGAAGGCAGAAGCTTAACAACTGAGCCACCCAGGTGCCCCAGACCTTTTTCTTTTGTCTTCCCTTCATGATTATTGGGAGGTCTGGAGTGGGAAGCCAGTCGTCATTTTCTGAGATCTTCTCCAGTCCTGCCAGTGTGTCTCAAGAGACCTGGATGCCTCCTGTCCATTACCTACAAATAAGTGTGTCTCTGTTCTGAGGCCTTTTGCTTTGGAGGTCTGTAAGGGGTCTTTTTATAGATAATGGAATAGAAATGTCCTTTGAAGTCAGCTGTTATGAAATACAGCAAGAGATCTGAAAGAAGTAACTGGGCATAGTGCTGCTTGGATGTTTTTACTCGGAATTGGGCATCTGGTAGACTTCATACTTCAAGGGGACCTGGAGTGTTACTGCAAGGAAATGTTATAGGTTGATGGTAAACCCTACCTGTATCATTTATGAATCTCTCTCTGTGTACACACTACTTCATTCCAGAAGAATCTAAAGTTAATGGGGCAGGAGCAAGAATGTCAGGATTTCTCCAAGTGAAGGAAACAGCAAATGACAAATGATAGTGAGATATGCCTAATTGTGATCTTTTGGGCAATGAGAGAAATCTCGAGTTTTCTCTTAAATCTGAGTGAGAGGAATTCGTTAAAGCAACTGTTGGTTGCAGCATTGAGGCTTGCTCTAGAATGAATGTAATTTCCTATGTATTTGTATGCCTGTACTTTTTAGCTCTTAAGAACTATATGCATGGAGTTTGAAGCAGGTGATATTATTCCTATCAATTTAAGAGTTTATTTCTATAGAAAACACATATACTGAATCATTACTTCTTTCCTTTCATAAATGCATTGATTATATGAAGCAGATTCTATTTTATTGATGAATTCTCTCCTACTGGACTGTGAGGTGTCTGAGTTGAGGTGCTTTATGCCTGGTAACTAGCACAGGTTTCTTGAATGATTTTCCCATCTGTGGTAATATTTACTAATCTGGTGAATTGTGACCCATCTTGATGCCATTCTCCTGGTGGCAGGCACCTGGCCTTGATACCAAGCATTTAAAGGAAATCCTCAACCTCTGATGAGGCTCACCTTGCAAACACTAAGCTTGCACAGGAGAGGTAAGTGTGCCTCTCACGGGGCCATGCTCAGGAAAAAAACAAAACATGAAATGATGCTTTATTGCATACAAGCCAAGTTCTGTACATTAAAAAGTCTTTAGTATCTTTCATCCTGTTGACTTTTATGACTATCTTGAAAAACCATTTACCTAATTAATACTTGATTCTTTTAAATTAGAAAGTCTTATTCTCTTTGGTAAAATGAAATGATTCTTATAATTTGGTTTATTGCTGTCTGAAACTAATCAGCTTTCTTCCTTTTTTAGGGAGCTACTATATTAAGTATATCTTAGCTTATTACTCAGGAAGATTTTTGTGTCTTATTTAGTCGTATTGTGAAAAATACACTGTAGGTAAAAGGGAAAAAAAGCCATTTTCTTTAGTGAAGCTAATTAGAACCTTTGAAGCATTTTGAACTATAGCATAACCATGAGCCTGCTCATTATTCTTATATTTAATCTTTGAAAAGGTGGCATATAGGAAAACAGCCACTCAAACTCTAGCACTTGATTGATTTGCTTACTGAGATGGGGCATCATTTTTCAAAGAAAAATGAGCGCTGAAATAGGCCATTACCTTGCTTGGCCTATTGGGTGACCACTATATTTCTAAAAAAGATGTGTTGTCACACAGGGGGACTGATTGGTCATGGTGGTGGGGGGTGTCCCTGTCGGCTCTCCTTCCGCTGTCCTGTGCTTCTGGGTGCGTCTCAGCCCCAGATTCCATCCATCTTTTTCAAGGAATGGGAATTTCTGTTGAAGAGGACATGCTTCCTCTCTGTAGCTAACAGGCCATTTGAAGAAGCTGCTGTCTCAACCCCGTGTAGCGAGTCTTCCGTAAGTGCATGGTGTTTGCTGTGACTATACTCGAGGCTGAGGAAAACCCGAGATTCAGGGAACCAGGATCATCCAAAACTGGTGTTCAATTGCCAAGGTGACAGGGCAGCAGGGTTCAAAGGCAAGTAGGTGTGACCTAACCCTCTCCACCTGCCCATGCCTTGCTGTCTAGCAACTCAGTGATGGACAAAGTCAGACTATGACTAGCTATTCATGAGTTTAAGGCCATTCAACAGGCCCAACACCAGTTCCCCAGGGATTAGGCCTGCAGATCAAGAGCTCTGACAATGAATAAATAAATGCTTCAGGTAAGATAACCAGATGATAGCTGGGAGCCCCATCAGCAGCTGCTCTGGGGGTGGGGGGGTCGGTATTGTGGCCATTCTGAATAGCCATTGTGCTCTTTCCATGTGCCACCATCTTCTCTCCCCAGGGAAGACCACTGAGGAAAATTCTCCTTTTCTGAATAAGCCCAGACATCCTTTCAGCAAATCACCTCTTCTGGCTCCTGGCCTATATACGTACGTGTGTGTGTGTGTGTGTGTGCGCACACGTACGTTTATAGGCCAGGAGCCAGAAGAGGTGAATCTTTAAAAAAAAAAAAAAAATTTATACACACACACATATATATATATTTTTAGATTTTTTTTTTAAATTTATTTGACAGAGACATTGAGAGAGGGAGCACCAGCAGGGGAAATGGGGAGAAGCAGGCTTCCCTGCTGAGCAGGGAGCCTGTTGTGGGACTTGATCCCAGGACCCCAGGATCATGACCTGAGCCAAAGGCAGACGCTTAACGACTGAGCCACCCAGGCGCCCCACGTAGCTTATATATTAAATCTGTCTGTCCCCTTGTTCATTAGAAGAACTCTGCAAATCTTGGTTGGACTGGATAAATATTAGAAGAGAGTGGACACTCGTTGTGAACACATAAGGCTCTAGACACTGTTAGGTGTCTTTCATACATGACTCCTTTCACAGACCCTGAGAGTTGGAAACTTGCCCAAAGGCACAGATGAATAAAAGCAAGTCTGGTATTTTAATCCAGATCCATGTAAATTTCAAGTATATCGTGAGGCGTGTAGGATTTCTTTGACTTTCTACTAATTTTTGTTTCAGTGTACTTTTTTGTAAGGGGAAAATTTTCTTTATGGATAATAAGCTGTAAAGAAACATTGTTTCCCATAAGAATTGGGAAACTTAGTCTGCCATTGTTAAATTTATTGGATATCTGCAGCAATGTAATTCCTTGGTTGCATAAGAAATATTTCTTATTGAAGTATAAGGTATAAATTACCATGGATTTAATTGTTCCACAAGTCAAACCTTGTCCCCTGTGGATATGGTCATGTCTTTGGTATATTACAGTCCTTGTCTGTAAATTGTGGCTTAAAGAACAGTTCTAGTTCGAGTGATTTATTCCCATCCGTTAGAAACGACAATGTTCTTAGAGAATTGCATCAGGCTCCTGTCTACTAATCCTATTGAAGTAAAAGGGCCTCTGTAAATTTCTACCACTGCATGTTATTTTTAGTTTGAAAAGTAAATCATTCCCTTCAAATGTATCCTACTGTGATTTTTCCTAAGTTTGTAATTACTCTTAACATTTGCAAAGCACTGCCAGACCCCAGGTACCAGAAAAATATTTCCGGGTCGAAATAAAAGAATGACACTGTTACTGTCATTATGGAAATTTAAAAATAGGTGTGTGTCTACATGTATGTATATATAGTATAGAGTTTAGAATTTTAATTGGACTTGGATGATGTCTGATTCATAAATCCCAGAACAGTTTTCCTTGCTCATTAAATTGCTACAGCCTTGATTTTAAATAAGATTTTCTTTAATTGGGTTTGTGGTTCTTCATGCTCAGTAATTCACTTGTCTATTTTTAGTGTTCTTATGTTGCTTATTTTAACATTCCTACTATATTCTACTTGTAAGATTCTTATTAGAGTACTCCTGAGAATTTTTTTTCCTCTACATATGTACATTGTTTTACCTTGTTCACAAGTCTCCCTGGGGGCAAGGAGGCTGACAAGGCCCTTATAGTGTGAGCTTATGTCTGCCTGTCGGTCAGTGGATTTGTAATTTTTTCGTCTGTATTATCAGAATTACCCAGGTATTGCTTATATTACTTAATTAACCACAAAATAGACTTTTACTGAAAGATTTCAGAGCACATCAGTTTTGATAATTTTATTTTATTGACCAAAAATATGAATTTTTTTTTAAGATTTTGTTTATTGGCAGTGAGAGAGTTTGCATACACAAGCAGGGGGAGGGGCAGAGGGAGAGGGAGAAGCAGACTCCCCACTGAGCAAAGAGCTGACATCGGATTCCAGGATCCCGAGATCCTGACCTGAGTTTAAGGCAGATGCTTAACCGACTGAGCCACCCAGGTGCCCTCCAGATGTTCTTGATATGATAGGAAAAAAAAGGCATGGTTAATGGTATTATATTACTTGTAATAAAAAATTGGACTGGGAGTAATGAGTAAAGCAGACCTAATTAATTCCCTTTCCCCCTTATTTTATGAAATTATCACTGCCACTCGTTGATCACTATGCATCTCTCATTGTGCTATGAGCTCTTACATAGATTATCTCACTTAATCCTTTCAGAAACTCTCTGGGGTTAGAGTACTCTGAGCACAGATGAGGTTATTAAGTTTAAGCAACATGCCCCAAATCTCACTCTTAGTTTGGTGGCAGAGTTGGGACCAGAGCCCCAGTGAAACTCCAGGGCCTGAGCTGTGGGCACATATTATGGGATGGATTCCCTGTCTCCGGGCTGCAGTGAACTGTTACAAAGAAGATAAATGAGAGTTCCTTCTATTGACATGGAAATACGTTTACTTAGCTTGCTATGTAAGTGCAATGCATCTTGGGCAAATCCCAGAACATGTTGAGCCTCCCGTGTGTTCAACTTTAAAATAGCAATATGGTACTTAGGGGCATTTTAGATTCAAAAAAATTTGCTGATTTTAAGAAGAATATCTATGTACACTGAAAAAAATATCACAATTTTAACATGGTATTGATAAGCATTCTGATTTCACAGATGTTAAAAGGTAAAGAACAGCAAAAACAAAAAACTTCATAGACTTGAGCTACCATGTCATCAGTTTGTGAGACTTTTATGAGCATGAGTGGAAAGCGTTTAGCGTAAGAACTTTTAAATGATTAAACATAGCACCATAAAATATTGATAATGCACCAGTATGTAATCTAAGAAGAGACATGGAGTTTATTTCAAAAGAACCAGTATTAAACAAGAAAAATATTCTCAAGACAAAATTAAAAGCTTGCTGGTACCAACCAGAGCATGTAAGGGTTAGCCTGGTTGGAAGACGTCTGCAGAAGCCTGGTATGCCCCAGTGCTTGGAATCAGATGTGCTCCCCAGGTCTGAAGCAGGCACAGGCCACGAGCAGTGCGGGGATGTGGGCCCTGGATTCCCAAGAGTGATTCCCAAGAGCGAAACTCCGATGCTCGAGATTCTGTTTCACACCATTCCTCCCTGGATGGTGTGCTCAGGAGGGATCTGGAACGACTTGGCTGTGAGGGGCGGGAGAAGGGATGCCAGTTAATACAGTGTGAACCATCATGTTGACTGTAATGGGAGGTATAATTGGTGTGTGGGGATGTGTCAAAAGACCACCAGGAGAGCTGAAGGAACAAAAGTGGGGAGTGCGCTCTCTTTGCCTCGGCCCAGGGGAATGACCTTTTCATCTTTCAATGAAAGAACAAAAGACATCCTATTTGAATGGATGAATTAAAAGCTAGTTAAAATGGTTGGATTTTTTCTAGTTTTCTGGGAAATTCTATCCACGTAGTAAGGAGGCTGATACACGATACAGACAAGATCCACTTTGCACAGAGTCCATAGGGCACGGGAAGCTTGTCAGGAGATGACGTAGCAGGCCGGCGTCATGACCCTTTGCACGCATCACTATCTCCTGAGCACCATTGTGTTCTAAAGGAGATGGACGTTTTCTGTGTTTACTGTGGGTCAGGTTGTGCTGGACGGTCACAGCATTATGTAGATAGGCTGCCTGGCTTACTGGTTGGAGCCAGGCTAGACCCCGTCTGCGTAGACACAGATCCCAGTTCTGCCTTATAATAGCTTTGCTACCTGGTATGCGTTAGCCAACCTCCCTGGTTCAGTTTCCTTGTATGTAAAATGGGAATAATAGACCTATTTCATGGAGTTTTTGTAAGAATTAAATGGGTTAATTTATATAAAGCATTTATACATATAATCACTGTCATAGCATTCACTAGTAAGAAAGTGAAGTTATGTGTGCTGCTAGGATTCACATCTGTTTAATAATGAAGTGCTTCTGCCTGCTGATACTTGATATCATAAGGCTTTACGGATCACACTAAATTGTCACCTTTGATTTCTAGGAACACTGAATGCTAAGAGAGATGAAATACCTCCTCATTGTATTGATATTCTTCCCCAGTTGGGTATAGGCTGTAGAATCTCTTAACCTTTGATCTACTTCAAGTGAACAAATGTTAAACGATTATACCCTTGGATCATACTTAATGCATTTGTATTTAACATAATACTTCTATTTGATTTAATTGATTCTTCTGATAATACTTTACATTTGGAAAAGACACTATTTCAGCTTACAGGTGAAGGAATTGAAGGTCACAGAGTCTGAGTTCTAGCAAAACTAGGAGTCAAATTAACATCTTAATTCAAAACCTTTTTTCACTGTGTTGATATATTTAGTTAGCAGTTGTTAATTAAGCACCTACTATATGCAGGTGTATTAAATCTTAGCTGTACAAAGAGCATTATACCACTTTTTTTGCCGAAGCAGGTTACCAGTCTGACAAGAAGGGTAGAGTGGATGTGGGACACAGTGTGAACAGAGTGTTACAGGAACACCCAGGAACAAGTAAGTGGCCGAGAGATTTGTGGGAAGTTTTATGGAGAAGGTGACATTTTAGAATAAGCAGAACTGGGGGCACCTGGGTGGCTCAGTGGGTTAAAGCCTCTGCTTTCGGCTCAGGTCATGATCCCAGGGTCCTGGGATCAAGCCCCGAATTGGGCTCTCTGCTCGGCAGGGAGCCTGCTTCCTCCTCTCTCTCTGCCTGCCTCTCTGCCTTCTTGTGATCTCTGTCTGTCAAATAAATAAATAAAATCTTAAAAAAAAAAAAAAACAAACAGAACTGTGAGCAAAGTAAAGATGAGAGCACTTTTAGCAAAGGAAACCATTTATTTGATTGTTGAGAGAACATGAATGGCTAGAGTGACAAGTAGATGGTGGTATGGTGAGAGGAGACGAAAAACTAGTTTGAGATGGGTAGGATGCTGAGGAAATGGGACAATTTCTTTCGTAGGTGACGAAAATCATTAAACGCTTTTAAGCAGACATTGTCAGAGCTCTGTTTTAGAAACTAATGGTGCTAGGTGTACTGAAGAGTGTGTATAGGAGATGTCGGTTTTCAGAGATGTTAATTATCAAACATGGGTTTAGAGATTTCAGAAATAATATCTAGAAACTGGTGTCTGACTAGGAGAGTGGACTAACAAATGACACGTTGTACTGGGCGAGTGATGAATGACATGAAAAAGGGAATACAAGAAGAAAGTTCCGAAGGAAAATGTAGATTCGGTGTCGGCCATGTTGCTTTTGAGACTGTTGATGGTGTTGGTATCACTAATACAGTCCTGACCTCTGAAATAATGAGGGTAGATGGGACCAACCCTGGAGGAGGGGTAAGGGAGGATAAAGCCTGGGGGCAGGGGACGGCATTTTGGGGACTGATAGTGGAAAGGAACTCTAGTTAGAAGGAAGCCAAAACGACTAAAATTATGGGAACCTAGGAATGAGTGAATTTCGGCAAAGCAGTATATAACAATGTCAGATGTGAAGAGGCCAAGGGGCTGAGGGTATTGGATTTGATTTATAGTGATATACTTGTGCTAGATGATATCAAAAGTCCTATCCAGCTAATATCCAGCTAATATCCTCCCTTAATTTGGGAGGTTTTCTTTTTTCCTACCCAGATTTGCTCAAGGGCAAATAATAATTAGATAAATAGGCCAGTCTGGTGAATGCTTTAATTTACAAAATCATTACCAGAGGCCTATTTCTGTGTATGGGTGTGCATTTGGTTATTACATTGCTAATCCTGGCGTTCAAATCTCAGGAAGAAATGTGTTTGTGGTTGGGATGTACGAAATATGTAGAATTCTGAAGACTCTCTCTCTAACTTAGCCTTGCAAACAATAGGCTCACAGGGTTGGGATCATAAAAATGAGGGCAAAATACCATCATTATATTAATATTTGGATGCCAAATCATGGTGGGGATAAATAAGGTCTGGAATTGCATTGAAGTAGACAGGTGAGGGGGTGTGCGAGAGAGTTATCACCTTGATGGTGCTCGAAGAGCCCGAGTTTCGATTTGGGCCCTCCTAGAATGACTTCGACTGAGACATCCTTTCCAAACTTGCAAAGATACAAGCATTCAAAGGTAATTCATTATCTGAATGATCATTGTTTCGGCCATTGCAAAGACTGGCATTGTAGCAAGGGTTACTTTTTTGGGTTGACAGTTTGGGTTCCTTATGTCTGCAGCCCGTTTGGATTTCGGGTACTGAATGGAAACATCAAACTGTCATTGATATTATCTAGACTGTCATTTGTTCCCTCCTCAGAGGAGGGGAGCAATGTTTTGCTTCAGCTTGAACACACCATTTGTAAGCTATGAAGAAATCTAAGGCAGGGCGCCTGGGTGGCTCAGTGGGTTAAGCCTCTGCCTTCGGCTCAGGTCATGATCCCAGTGTCCTGGGATTGAGTCCTGCATTGGGCTCTCTGTCAGCAGGGAGCCTGCTTCCCCTTCTCTGCCTGCCTCTCTGCCTACTTGTGATCTCTCTCTCTCTGTCAAATAAATAAATAAAATCTTTAAAAAAAAAATCTAAGGTAAAATCTAGTCACTGGAAATTTGCAGACTTCTAATTAACTCTTTTCCCCTTAAAGAATGGAAACATTTCAAAGCTCTTCTACTGACTTGCTACTCAGCTCTGACTGCCCTTGGTTTTATTAGAGATGATTCAAAACATATAGAAGACTAAGGTTTGTGCACTGAGAATTTTGCCCAGTGATGACGTCGAAAACAGTTGGGAAGATGGTTCTTGTGGTTATGCTTGGAACCCACATAATAAGGATGAACAGATGGTTTTTGGATCTTTACAAGTGACCTCTGACTTGAACTGCAGGAATCTGCTCTCTTGTGCTCTAAGCAGCTGCCGAACACTCCAGAACTCTCCACCAGGTTCAGGGTTGAACCAATTAGGTGATGTGCTTAAACCAGGAGAACTTGACCTTTCTTCCTTTGCCCCTAGACCTTGTCATCGTTTGCTTCTCTTTACAGTTCTGATCAGAGTGTAGTTTCCATTATTTCCCTTTTGCAGTGTAAACTTGTTCAGTAATTATGGGTTTATTCAGATCTGGAGTAAAAACACTGCTTATGGCCCCCTACAATCTTACTGCCTTGTCATGTAGTAAAAGCTAAATGGATGTCCCCAGGCCTTTGTGTTTGGAATTCTGTGTAAATGAAACCATCCTGATACCTAAAGGAACAGAACTTGACATCCAAAACTTCCACACTCCTGTTTCTGAGATTTTTCTATAAATAGGTCAATTTAATTATATTTCCACCTGTGTCATTAACCTTTTATACTATTTTTTGTATTAACTTTTTATACTATTTTATACTGATTTTTTTCTAACTGCAATTCAGACAATAAATTTAGACGGTTATACAACCCTCAGATGAAACAGAAGCGAAAAATAATTATAATTCACTGCATGTGTATGGGTAGCTATTGTTTTGCAGAAATTTTTAGTACATACCCATGTGTGTGAAAAGTCAAAAAGGCTTTCAAAAGCTAAGGGCTTAGATAATGTGTCAGTGATTCACCGTGTTTTTTTTTCCTCCACTCTCTAAGAATGCATATAGTGCCAAGTACTATGACCCTGTGTATTCACCCCTGTACTGAGTAGTTTGGGCACAGGTATCCTGCGCCCATCAAGATGTTACTGGTAGAAGCTCGCACAGAGGGGCTTCTGGGTAAAGAAGGGTCTTCACAACTCAGTCTTTCCCAGACAAAAGCCAGGAAGATCACTTAATACTCTCCCTCAATGTGCTGAGGTGTTTATGGCTTTTATCAGAGGCAGAGGGCTGTGTGTTCACATTGGAGATGGGTCTCCTGCAATTTTAGCCCACGTGAACTAGCAACTGGGATCCAGAATCTCTCTAGCAACGGAGGGCAGTTGGTGGAGGCTGCATAGACCGGGAGAGAAAGGAGCTCTACTTCAACCTCCAAATCCTAGAGAACGAGGCGATGAAGAGTACACAGTTGGTCTCTTCATTTTGGCAGTGTCTGAGAATGGCAGCAAAAGAGTATTTGACCGAGAATCAGGGGGAAAGCCTGTGGACTGGAACCCCCCGGTCCCCCTGGTCTCTCCAGGCTACGCTTTAGTCCTCGCCAGTGAGGAAGTGCTGGAGTGATATAAGAGCCCCGCACTCCTTCTCTACTTCTTATTCTTACTTCGGTTTTTAGTTATTTTGTAAGACAACTGCATAGTGAATGGGGGACAGTTCATTCTGGGGTGTCAGATGAATTTGCTCAGTTGTGGCTTTATACCTGGGCACGTTATAGGGTCCTTCCTCCCGGGTTACCAGAAGACCCCTGAGCTGTGGCAGGCTTGCCTGCAGTCCGCTGGACCAGGAAAGCGGGACCAGCACAGAGTGGTTTCTGGATAAGGTGATCCCTGTTTGTGAATACCACCGCTTATGCGGCTGGTTTCCCCACTAAACGTGAACGTGACATTATCTCCTTCTCTTTGTATGGGAACGGCCAGCCTCCACTGCTCTCTGGTGGTGTCAGGGCAGGTGGAAGGGGACTAAAGGGCCAGGTGTTTGTACTGAAACACAAACTTCGCTGATCTTCAAGAGGAAGGAAAGGATCAGGGAACAGCTATCTCATGTATGGCTTATTGCTCTCCCTTCTTGTTTCTTCCATTCTGTGTCATATGGCCACTGTAATTGTTTTGAGAAGGGTGAACTAAGCAGTAAAATCCCTAATAGATATTAACAGTGTCAATATAGTGTTGATAAACAGTTTGAAGACCTTTTGTAGACATGCTTGAAAGCTTACCCTAAATCTCTTTCCCCAGCTTGCGTCCTCGTGCCATACCCTCAATCAGACGACTCCCAGATCAGCTCTCCGTGAGGCTGGTACATATCAGAAAGGGAGAAGGTGTGGGAAAATCCTGTCCCTGTATGGCCTTTGCATTGTGTAGAGTCAGCCAGTTTGCGATAGGACGGTCTGAACGTCCCTGATGCCATTACGTGGTGGATACATGGTACTTGGGCTTATCACTTTGGACTCAATGGCAGAAAAGATATTACTCCTTTCCATTAATTAAAAGATTCTAGAATCCATTCCAGAATTCTCTCCATGTAGACATGAAAACCTCTCACCCTGTTCTTGTAAGAGAGAGTTATTTACTTAATTCCTTATGGGAATTACTGCCTTCCTTAGATTTTGGAAGAACCCGAAGACGTTTGTAAGTCTATAAAGACTGGAACATAGTTAGCATACTATAAAGTTATGTACATGGTATTCGGGTAAATAAGTAAAATCCAGATATCCGTTGAGGACCTTCTGTTCCTTGAGGTCTACCTTGTATTGATTTGAATCTTCATTCTGTGTCCTATAAAAGTTGAAATCCTTCCTGGAGATTCTTTGAGCTGAAATTTTCAGGGAGCTTTTATTTTCATAGTTATGATGAGATTTTTGCTGATGTCTGTTTCACACACATTGATCCAAACTTCATCAGGTTTCAGTCTCTCTCTCTACCACTCCCCCACCAGACAAAGACCTCCACTGAAACATAGAACACATGCACACAAAACCTCCATGTTTCAGTGTACCAGATTTTACTGAAAATCTGAGGGATCACATCGCATACCGTATAGTTCAGTATTGCATTTTAGATCTTCTTGTTCTTGAAAGTTGTTGATTTTTTCCCCCCAACTTTGTGGATAAATGACACATCCTGTTCTTTGTCGGCACGTCGAGTCACTTCCTGGGATAACCCTGTGTTCAAACTGGCAGCTCTGGTCCCTGATTTCTCCATCTGTTCCCCCGAAATAGATACTACCTCAGAAGTCGAAATAATCCTTTCTAGCCCTTCTGTGTGCTCATGTGGTTTCTTAGACTTCTCTTCCTGTTGGGTGTTAAGACGCAAGGATGGAGTCGAGTTCCCGTGGTGGGTGTGCAAGATTTTGACGAGAGCTCACCGGAAGTTTCTCCTTCTCTGGATCCGCTCTCCTCCCTCTCTTTCCTCAACAGTTGCTCTCTCCAGAACCACCAGTTTCTCTCTTGTGGACCAGCATCCCCCTCTTCCCTGAAGCTTAGGAGGCAGTGGAGGTTCTGCTCTTGAGTTCTTTCATCTCCCGCCCCAGTCAAAGATGTTTCCTGTTCTCAGAGTCATTCCAGTGCCAGCTCTTTGGACATAATATTGATTTGGCCCTTTTATGCCAGCATTGTGATTCTCCTACAAAGTTCTCTGAAAGCTATAAATAATAAAATCTTGGGATTATTTTTCACTCTAACCATAGGAGGGGCAAAAATAATGAGATATAGGGTCACTAGGAAGTAGAAGAATCCCCCAGAGACTGCATTTCAGAAATGAAACTCCTGGTTAGATTTAGGTATTTACAGAATAGATTTTTAAAGGAAGAGCTGAAAGAGAGCCCTGTCTCTGTGATTGGTAAAAACAACTGGAAAAATAATTCGGCATGCCTTTAAAGCCAATCTGTGCTGGCGGAGGTGAGTGGGTCAGAAGTCTAATAAAACTTTTTGAGGTTTCTATCCTTGACTTTCAAGTCAACCCAGTCCTTGTGAAATGAGGAAGGGAAACAGATCAAACTGCTCTCTCTGAATGCAAGAGAGGCGGTATAGCAGAACACTGGAGAAGAACATCTTTGGAGAATACATTATTAATTCATAAATTATTCAATAATTTGAATGCATTATTATTTTATCATTGGGGTAGCAAGTGAGGAGAGTTGATTAGGTATGTACCATAGGCTAGAATGTGGGGGTTGGAAAGACCCTGGAGATCCCGTATTCCACCTGCTCCTATCCTAAAGATGAGCAAACCGAGACTCAGCCAGGTAAAATTATTTCTCCAAGGTCACATCTCTGGTTAGAGGCAGAGCTGAAGTGTGGACGCATGACCCCTGACTCGGGGTCCGGGGCAGCAGCCACCATGCCCACAGTCAGGCTGTGCTTGGAGATGGTAGAGGCCGGTGGTGGCCTCAGGAGGCCTGTGTGCCGACAAGGCCGGAGGCAGAAAGCTGGAGGGTTCCGAGTGGCCGTCAGAAGCTACTTCTCATCAAACCATCTTTGTACAGCCTCTGCTGATCACATTGTTATCACTGAGCAGCTGTGAAGTCCCCCAGAATGAAAACCCAAAATGAATGCTGGTCTGGAAAAACCTCTCATGTCATTCTTTGAGGGGCAAATGTGACCAATGACAGGAACTGGATGCAGGTCTCTAGTCTTATAATTTTCAGTGTATGCTGATGCTAATTGGAGTTATTTCTAGCTGTGTGCCATTTATATGTATGTAGGGTTTCCTCCTGTTTATGGGGAATTTTCATGAGGGAGCTGTCTGAAGAAGACTGATAAAGTTTGACCAAATCTGAAATTGACTGGCATCACTCATAGTTGAATGGATCTCTGAATTGCAAAAAAAAAAAACAAAAAAAAAAACAAACCCCAAAAACAACAACAAAGAAACCAAAAAAAACACAACCCCCCCTCCCACCATTAAGGAAGTTAAAGTGGTGATAACTGAAAAAAATGTTTGCATAGCATAGGTGACACCAAAGTTTAATATTCTTTATTTATAAAGAACTGCCACAAAAAGTAATCAGTGGGACACCTGGATGGCTCACTTGGTTAAGGGACCTACTCTTTTGGCTCAGGCCCTGATCTCAGGGTCCTGAGATCCAGCCCTGTGGTAGACTCTGTGCTCGGCAGGAAGTCTGCTTAAGAATGCTCTCTCTCTCTTTCTCTCTCTCTCTCTCTCTCTCTCTCTCTCCCTCCCTCTCCCTCTCTCCTTTCCTTCCTCTCTCCCACTCTCCCCCTTCCCTAACTGCACACATGCATGGGCTTTCTCTCTAAAAAAATAAAAGTAATCAGAAACAATAAACATCTCAATAGAAAAATGTGCAAAAAATATAAAAGCAGGCAGTTTACAAAGGGACTATAAATGGTCAAAATGAGGGGAAAGGCCCATCATTAGTAATTAAGGACATACACCTTGGGGCACCTTGGGTGGCTCAGTTGGTTAACTGTCCGACTCTTGATTTCAGCCTGGGTTATGATCTCAGGGTCGTGAGATAGAGCCTGGGTTGGGCTCTGCACTCATCACTCAGTCTGGTTGGGATTCTCTCTCTCCCTCCCACTCCGTGTCCCCCTACCCCTGCAACTTGCACTCTCTCTCTCTAAAATAAAATCTTTGAGACAAAAAGATAAACACATTAAAGCATTGGGTCATTTTAATATAAAATTGGCCAAGATTAAGAAAAAGCACAAAACCTAGTACTAGATAGAACTTAGGATACTGAATTTCCTTTGGTGGAATTTAAGTTGTTAATGTTAAAGCAGTGACTTCACAGGTGCTCATTATTTCATGTATTACAAGAATTTCTAAAAATGCCATCAAGTAAGCTCTGGTACAATGTTATCTTATCTAGAATTTTGTTTTATAATTAGTGTAAGATAGGTGTGCCTGGGTGGGTCAGTCGGTTAAGCTTTTGCCTTCAGCCCATGTCATGAACCCGGGGTTCTGGGATCAAGCCCCACATTGGGCTACTTGCTCTGTGGGGAGCCTGCTTCTCCCTCTGCCCTTCCTCTTCTGCTTATACTCTTTCTCAAATAATAAAATCTTAAAATAATTATCATAATATGTTCTTTTACTTATTTAGATACAGGTTTGAACCGTAAGTCACTCCTTTGCTTACATAAGGAGAAAATATAAGCAAAATGGTTTAGCTCTTATTTTCTAGAACTTGTTCACAGTGAGTGCAACACTTCCGAATCTCTTTTCAGCTTAGAGCATGAACAGCCATGTCTTCCACTGTGTGTTATCAGTGCCATTGGGAGCTTTGAGCATGGGACATTTCATAAGAGAGGGCTCTGCTTGGATTTTTTTTTTTTTCTAAGCCACAGACAGTCTGTAAGATTCAGCGTCTCCAGTTCTTAAGGTTTCAGAATGTTTTCAGACGGTAGTCCACGCTGCTAGCTCTTTCTGAAATGGTCTTGAAGTAGTTTTCTGGCTGAGGCGTTGCCCCAGTGGTCTGGAGCAGTGTTAGCCATGTCCCAGCAGCCCCCTGACTGAGAGCAGTGATTGTGATGGGCCGTGACTGTAAGATACATTCTGATTTCAGACATGTTACAAGGTGAAAACAACGGATCCGTGAGATGTGGCATTTGCTAGCGTAGAAACACGCACTGTTGCAGGATTCACACTTGACAAGGTGTACCCTCAACAGTCCTTTGTAGTGTGAATACTCTTGACCGGGAAAAGAAACCTCTGGGAATTTACTTTTCCATCGTTACTGTGAGTGACAATCTTTTATAAAGATGTTCATTGTTTTTAAAAGTAAAAATTTTGTAGTAGCGCAGATGTTCCTAGACGGGGACTTGGTTAAGCGAGGGAAGATCCATAGTGTTAGCATGCCGCCATGCCGCCCAGCTACCATTCCAGAATTGTGAGGAACTTCAGTGAGAACTGCATTTGCAGACATGAAAAGATGAAGATTTGGTGTTATTGGAGTAAAGATCAAGTTCTAAGACAAAGTATGTGGTAACTTTTACTTTTCTTTGTGTTGAATTTTTTCCTTTTGTTTTGATTTTTTTAATATATTACATTTATCATTAGGATGAAAGAACAGTGCTGTTTTCTTTTTAATGTGTCCAAGCCTTCAGTAGAAAGTGTTTCAGGTTTATTGACCTCACATTTAGAGTAGGTTCCCCCAGATGATACAGTATGTGTTATGCTAAATAAAAGGACAGATCAAAGAGTACCTTGAAACACAGGAAGGGGCCATGTGGAGCAGGTCAAGGAATAGAATGTTCAATGTTTATTTGCTTAAGGATTTGAATACCTAATAAATCCAGAGCACTGTGATAGGTGGTGTGAGTTGAAGATTTTTTCACATTTTAACACCATGCCTAGAACTAAGGAAAGTAAAGGAGATATATAAACAAAAACTCTGGCGGTTCCAAGGAGGGAAAAACTTACTCAAGTTTAGTAGAGATTTTCTGCAGGAAGTGGCATTTGAGTTAGAACAAGATTAGGAAAGCTTTGAGAATGTGTTGAACTGCATGGATAGTAAAGAGAAACCCACTTCAAGCCATACGCTTTTAAAAACTGTTCTTTTAATTATTTATTTATTATTTTTAATCTATTTTTAAATTAACATGTAATGTACTATTTGCCTCAGGAGTATAGGTCTGTGAATCATTAGGCTTACACCTTTCACAGCACTCACCATAGCACATACACTCCCCAATGTCCATAACTCAACCACCCTCTCCCTACCCACCCCCACCCCCCAGCAAACCTCACTTTGTTTCGTGAGATTAAGAGTCTCTTATGGTTTGTCTCTTTCCTGACCCCATCTTGTTTCACTTTTTCCCTCCCTACCCCCCACGACCCCCTGCACTGCCTCTCAAATTACTCATATCAGAGAGATCATAGGATAATTATCTTTCTCTGATTGGATTATTTCACTTAGCATAATACCCTCTAGTTCCATCTACTTCCATTACAAATGGCAAGAGTTTGTTTCTTTTGCTGGCTGCATAGTATTCCATTGTATATATATACCACATCTTCTTTATCCATTCATGTGTTGATGGACATCTAGGTTCTTTCCATAGTTTGGCTATTGTGGACATTGCTGCTATAAACATTCGGGTGCACGTGCCCCTTTGGATCACTACATTTGTATCTTTAGGGTATCAGTATCAGTACTGTATCAGTAGTGCGATTGCAGGGTCGTAGGGTAGCTCTATTTCCAACTTTTTGAGGAACTTCCACACTGTTTTCCAGAGTGGCTGCACCAGCTTGCATTCCCACCAACAGTGTAGGAGGGTTCCCCTTTCTCTGCATCCTCGCCAACATCTGTCATTTCCTGACTTGTTAATTTAAGCCATTCTGACTGGTGTGAGATGGTATCTCACTGTGGTTTTGATTTGTATTTCCCTGATGCCGAGTGATGTGGAGCACTTTTTCATGTGTCTGTTGGCCATCTGGATGTCTTCTCTACAGAAATGTCTGTTCATGTCCTCTTCCCATTTCTTGATTGTATTATTTGCTCTTTGAGTGTTGGTTTGATAAGTTCTTTATAGATTTTGGATACTAGCCCTTTATCTGATATGTCATTTTTGAATATCGTCTCCCGTTCAGTTGTCTTTGGTTTTCTTAACTGTAAAAACTATTCTTTTTTTTTTTTTAACATTTTTTTAAAAGATTTTATTTACTTATTTGACAGAGAGAGAGATCACAAGTACGCAGAGCAGCAGGCAGAGATAGAGGGGGAAGCAGGCTCCCCGCTGAGCAGAGAGCCTGATGCGGGGCTTGATCCCAGGACGCTGAGATCATGACCTGAGCCGAAGGCAGAGGCTTAACCCACTGAGCCACCCAGGTGCCCCAAAACTGTTCTTTTTAATAGTGAACTACTTTAAGTATATATACACAAAGTATAAGTACATACTTATTAAAGTAGAATATATATAAGGTGCCCAAATCATAAGTGTACTGCTTGATGGCTTTTCAAGAAGGGATCATTACCTAGATTAAGAAACAAAATCCTGGGATGCCTGGGTGGCTCAGTCATTAAGCATCTGCCTTCGGCTCAGGTCATGATCCCAGGGTCCTGGGATCAAGCCCCGCATCGGGCTCTCTGCTCAGTGGGAAGCCTGCTTCTCCCTCTCTCGCTCCCCCTGCTTGTGTTCCCTCTCTTGCCGTCTCTCTCTGTCAAATAAATAAATAAATAAAATCTTAATTAAAAAAAAAAAAGAGGGACGCCTGCGTGGCTCAGTTGGTTAAGCAGCTGCCTTCGGCTCAGGTCATGATCCCAGCATCCTGAGATCGAGTCCCACATCGGGCTCCGTTGCTCGGCAGGGAGCCTGCTTCTCCCTCTGCCTCTGCCTGCCACTCTGTCTGCCTTTGCTCGCTCGCTCACTCTCTCTCCCTCTGACAAATAAATAAATTTTAAAAAATAAAATAAAATAAAAAAAAGAAAAAATCCTAACCTCATGCCCCTCGTGGCCCCTTCTTCCCAGGCACTGATCTTCTCAAGGGTGACCGCTTCAAACTCCATAGATTCATTTTGCCTGTTTTTGAACTCTATATAAGCGACTCATACAGAACGTACCCTTTTTTCTCTAGCATCTTTCACTAGACATTGTGACTTTTACCTACATTGTTGCTGGTGTATATAATTCCAAACTGTGCTGTAACCGCCTGAAGGCATAAAAGTGTATCAGTCATATTTATAATTTCAGTATCTATTATGTTGGCTCAGAGTTGGCACAGAAGAAAAGTGAGCTATATGGTTGGATGGCTAAAGGAAATTAATGTTCTGAGCTGCAAAGCGAGCAAACACATCCAGCAACCCATTATCAGTACCTGGAGTGTTCCTGGCGCTGAACTAGGCTCTGGCACTACTGACATGTACACAACCAGGTCTCTAGTTCTGTGGAGCTCATATTCTGTTTGGGAAGAAGGAAAAGTTTCCCAAGCAACACAGTTGTACAGATTAGGGTCTGCTTTGGCAAGCAATGCTTTTATATTCAGGCTGCGGTCTCTGATAAAGCCACATGAAGAGAGTCTAACTGCATCACGTTTTCCAGTTGTTGAGGACATAGCTGGATTTAAATGAAGCCCAAAAGATTTCTAGACCCAGGAAGAACATTTGAGAGCTCTAAGTCCCACATAAAGTTCTTCTCACTCTGGTTATTGGTTATTCATCAAACAAAGGGATTTCGAAGTCTCTTAGGGATAAAAGAAATAAAACACTGACGATTCTTAAAGTTTCTTGGAATTTCAGCCAAGCATTCAGAGTGCTTTCTGCACTTGGCTAATCAGGACTTCAAGATCTCTTGTCTGCGTAAAGGAGTAAGCAGTCTTGTAAACCACTGTGCTACCTTGTCTGGAATAAAAATAAAAGGATTATTCGATCTCAGTAAACTTAAATGCCACTTTGACTGAAGTGAACAAATATGGCAAAGAAGACTTAGGAGTATCATTGAATATGGTGTCTTTGTTTTTAAACTTATTACAAGGCTTTCTGCAGCTTAGAAAAATGAAAGCTGTACAAGCCTCATGCTCATCCTTTCGAGGTATTTTTACTATGTAGCAGAAAAGAACCTTCCTAAAATGAGTAGTAGTCATTGTTTCAGAAGCCAAAAATTATCTTTAGTGTTTTTTTTTTCTTTGGGAACCGCCAAGTATGAATACACACTACTCCTTGTGTTATCAGAACACCAGAAACAAATCCAGAAACAGAAGCACATTGAGCAACAAGGAAACGTGGCCATTAACCCCCTCCACCACCCCTTCATCACAGGCAACTTCTGTTAACTCTTCTATGCATATCTGCACAGAACTTTTATTTTAATTACAAAGTAGATCATACATGCATAAGAATGTATGTATATGTATGTAACATATACAGAAAGTTAAAGGGTGATAACTACAAATAAAACATCCTCCCAGCACTGGGTATTCTAACTAGATTCTTCATAATCAGCACTTTAGAAGCCCCTGGGCGCCCCTCCAGGATTGCATGCCTCTCTCCTTCCTGACCAGAGGCAGCCACCAGCCTGAAGTTCCCAAATCATTCCTTTGCTTTGTTCAATTTTCACACATGCTGCCCTAAAAATAATACATATTTTTGTTTTACTTGTCTTAGACACTGTATAAAAATGTGTGCATGTATATATCAACATGAAACATATACAAATCTTACACGGCTTTGTCAAACAAGCTAATTTTACATAAATGGAATCTTTTTGAATCTGATTTTTCCCTTAGAATTATGTTTTGGAGATTCATCCATTTTTAAGTATGTAGGATATTGCATTACATGAATATGCCCCATTTTATCAATTTTATCCATTCTTTTGTTGACAGACATTGGGGTTGTTTCTGTCTTTTTCTTAAGGCTTTTGGTCTGTATGAGAAGAGGGTCTGGGTGAGAAGTGGATTCTGTGGTTTTTTTTTTAGGGAGAAACCCCTGATCCCTTCCTCTGAGCCTTATTGAGGAGGGGCCATCTCGGCCTCCTCCCTGGAGAGAACTCACTGGAGGCTCATGGACAAGAACTCATTACTGACTGCAAACCCTCTCAGTTTGGAGCCCCAGCTTTTCCAGACCAACATGTCAGCCCACACTTAGTCTCCAGCAATTCCTTAAAATGGTAGCTGAGGTCAAAGTACCTTACCATGGTGGGTGCCTCTGACAGGTGAACCAGGGCATACCTGCCCGCTCTCCTTCTGGGGGCTGGAGACTGCCCCTCATTGGGACCCATTCTCCCTGCGTACCCTCTGCCCTCAGCTCTGACAGGGTCAAGAAAAGTTAAAAGTTCTGGCATTCCTTCTGTTCTTTTTCTCACTGTTAAGTGGGAGCAGCCCCCTTTCTAGCTTTCTAAGTCTTATGCAGAAGCCCATTTTCCAGTGTTTTAGTTGTGTAGACTTTTACAGCACGTTCTGTATATAGTGAGAAACCTATCCAATGTTTACCGGATTTTCATGGGTGTTTACCAGGGCTCAACTCATTTCGTCTTGCATCTCTGACATTTGGGGGCCATTTTGCATTTTCCTTGAAGACTTCCTTTTCAAGTCTTCTCACTGAGAGCGTGTGGGTGATGTCTTTTTCTTTCCCCAGATAATTTTGTGGCCTCTTCCAGGGGCCGGCAAACTGCAGCCTCTTGTGCCAGATCTGATGGGAGGCCCATCCTTGTTCAGCCTCAGGCCAGGCATGGCTTCTGCATTTTTACAGTGTCGATCAAAAAGGGAAGAATATGGGACAAAGACCTGGGCCTGCAAACACCTAAAATACTTGCTGTTCAGCCCTTTACAGAAAGTTTGCCAGCTTCTGGTCATATTCTGTATTGACAGGAACTTTGTCCTACCATTTTTTTTTTTTTTTTAAGATTGTATTTATTCATTTGACAGAGACAGAGACAGCAGGAGAGGGATCACCACCAGGGGAAGTGGGAGAAGGAGAAGCAGATTCCCTGCTAAGCAGGGAGCCTGATGCGGGGCTTGATCCCAGGACCCTGGGATCATGACCTGAGCCGAAGGCAGATGCTTAACGACTGAGCCACCCAAAATGCCCCACTCTCCTAGCATTTTAAAAATAATATCCCATTGTCGTCTTCTATTATTGCTGTTGGGGAATTGGCTAATAGTTCTTGGCCACATTTTATAATATTATGTCTTTTCTCTCTGGCTGTTTTCAGTATCTTCTCTGTGTGTTGGGTGTTCTTCAGTTTCACTGTGAGATGCATGGGCACAACTTTCATGTAGGAAAGCCTTAGTTACGATCTTAAAACACTGCCTCTCTACACATCTACAGGTTTCTGACACTCATGCATGTTGAATGTTTTTATTTTATGTTGTGTGTCTCTTTTTAAATTTTCTCTTCTCTGCATTCTGTGTGATCTTTCAACTTCGTCTCCTAGCTCACCGATGGTGTGTTTCTTCCTCTGGGTCCGTCACCGTCTGCCGCTCCTGAGCATGGTATTTCTGTTATACACACACACACACATATATTTAAATATTTTATTTATTTATTTGACAGAGATCACGAGTAGGCAGAGAGGCAGGTAGAGAGAGAGGAGGAAGCAGGCTCCCTGCTGAGCAGAGAGCCCATTGCGGGGTTTGATCCCAGGACTCTGGGATCACGACCTGAGCTGAAGGCAGAGGCTTTAACCCATTGAGCCACCCAGGTGCCCCTCTATTATATTTTTTATGTCAGAGATTGTGCTTTCTGTTCTTGTTCCAATCTGCTCAATTTTTATGATCTCTCCATTTTCCATATTTTTGGTCTTTTATTCCCTTAAAAATAATAAACCCAATCTATACTCTGTTAACACCTGCAGGCTTTGCATGCCTGCTTTCTGCTTCACTCATGGAAGTTTATATTTTTATTTTTATACTGAATTTTACATGAGCTTAAGTTCCATGGAGCTTTGTCCTTGAGAATTTTTTTGAGGCCTGTGTTTATAGAGATCTTCTGTGAGACTGTGGATTTGCTTCTGCCGAGAGCCTCAGTGCACTAACCCAAGGCCACTTTAAAATAATTTGGAGGGGCTCCTAGGTGACTCAGTGGGTTAAAGTCTCTGCCTTCGGCTCAGGTCATGATCCCAGGGTCCTGGGATCGAGCCCCACATTGGGCTCTCTGCTCAGCAGGGAGCCTGCTTCCTCCTCTCTCTCTGCCTACTTGTGATCTCTGTCAAATAAATAAAATCTTTAAAAAAAAATAAAGATCACTTTATAAAAAAACGAAATAATTGGGAGGGTGAGGTGGTGGTATAGGTCATCTAGGAGGGTGAATTCAGATCCTACCTGTGTAGGGTGTGTTTAAGAGGGAGAATTATCCAAGAGAAATATATATTTTTAAAGATTTTGTTCATTTATTTTGAGAAAGAGAGAGTGCCCGTTGTGGGGGTGAGGGGTGTGGTAGAGAGGGAGAGGAGCAGACTCGCACTGAGCGTGGAGCCTGACTCAGGGCTCAGTCTCAGGACCCTGAGATCATGACCTGAACCAAAATCAAGAGTTGGATGCTTGGGGCGCTTGGGTGGCTCAGTGGGTTAAGCCTCTGCCTTCGGCTCAGGTCACAATCTCAGGGTCCTGGGATCGAGCCCCATATCGGGCTCTCAGCAGGGAGTCTGCTTCCCCCCTCTCTGCCTGCCTCTCTGCCTACTTGTGATCTGTCTGTCAAATAAATAAAATCTTTAACTGTCTACAGAGAGGCCAGAGCAACGAGAGAATTCAGCAGACTGCATCACAGAGACTGTTGGCCGTAATGTAAAATACTAGGATCTGAGATCTGGATTTCTTCCTTTTATCTCAGATGATTATGAAACATGCTGTTTGAAGAGGGGTTTTTTTCCCCCTGGATGGTGAAAAAACTGATTCTGGACACATAAGCATGTTTTACTGGTGACCGGTATAAAAGCATAGTAAGGATGTATCTAGTCATATTCTCTTTATCTCCCCTTGTTCTTTGTCTCCCTCTCTTCCTCTTCTCCCTCCTCTCTGCCTGCTTCTGTGTGTGTGTAAAAGAAAAGCAAGGTGTTTCCACACCTTGTGTTTCCAAGGTGATGAGATAGCAATTCTTGACCCCCTTAGAGCTGCCAGAACTCACAGGTAACCAATATGGAACAAAAACAAGATGTCGTTGAATTTCCCATTTGATTGCTTTGGGGTTTTTTTGCTGTTGTTGTTGTTTTGGTTTTGTTTTTTTTTTACTTGTTTTATGCAGCCTCTCCTAAGCAAATGTCTCAAGTTTTATCAGCAATTATAAAGCAAGAAAGAGTAGTAGTTTAAGATGTCAGACTAACATTCTAATATTAACGATATAAATAGTTCATTCTTTCAAGCCAAACTTCTCTTTCAAGTTGGCTTTAAATCTTCTTAAATTGTGATATTCTGCTAACCTGATGCTTTTTTTTTTTTTTTACAATTTTTTAAAAGTTTCATTTCTTTTCAGCGTAACAGAATTCATAGTTTTACGCCACACCCAGTGCTCCATGCAATGCGTGCCCTCCATAATACCCACCACCTGGCTCCCCCAACCTCCCACCCCACCCCCTTCAAAACCCTCAGGTTGTTTTTCAGAGTCCGTAGTCTCTCATGGTTCATCTCCCCTTCCAATTTCCCTCAACTCCCTTCTCCTCTCCATCTCCCCATGTCCTCCGTGTTATGCTCCGCAAATAAGTGAAACCATATGATAATTGACTCTCTCTGCTTGACTTATTTCACTCAGCATAATCTCTTCCAGTCCTGTCCGTGTTGCTACAAAAGTTGGGTATTCATCCTTTCTGATGGAGGCATAATACTCCATAGTGTATATGGACCACATCTTCCTTATCCATTCGTCCAACCTGATGCTTTTGTCTGAGCCTCCCTTTTCCTCTCATGGGAGGAAAAGTGGAAACCAGGAGGATGGATTGCTCAGGTGTGAAACTTTCAGGGCACAGTCTGTATGCCAGTGGGACAGATAACTACATGTCAGCCACTTTGGACATTAGGTAACATATTTGATCCTTACAATCCACTGAAAAGTGGTTCTTGATATCCCAGGGCATCTGAGAGTAAATGGAGCCTCAGAAAGTTTAAGTCCTTTGCCCACAGTTACAAATGAGTAAGGGGCAGAGTTGATCTGCAGACCTGCTCCAGTGGGCTCTGGGACGCAGCCTCCTCTCTCTGAACCGCAGTACTCCCCAGGGGAGGGGCACTGCCTGCCACTGCTGGGATCCGCTGGGATCCGCTGGGATCCGCTGGAGGAAGTCCTGGGTGACCAGCCAGAGGAATTCAGAATTAATCCAGGAAATATCTACTTTCTCCTATTGATAAAAACTATCTGTGAAGCAATTGTCACAAAAGATGTAACTGCCTAGGGACATCTGGTGGCTCAGTTGGTTAAGCGTCTGCCTTCGGCTTAGCTCATGATCCCCTGGGATGGAGTCCCACATTGGGCTCCTTGCCTGGCAGGGAGCCTGCTTCCTCTGCCTGCCACTCCCCCTGCTTGTGTGCTTGTTCTCTCACTGACAAATAAATAAAATATTTAAAAAAAAATATGTAACTACTGTCATCACAGAAACATTCTTGTAGTCTAACTAGTAAGTATTGGAAAAGGAACTTTTTTTCAAGTGAGGGTCACTAACCCACAATAAAAAAATTAAGCAAGGGATATATGAAAGAAAAAATAGTACATTTTACATTTTTTAAAAGAAACATTTAAGAGTGTGGCTGATTCTTTAAATTAAGAGCTGGGCCTATAAAACATCATTTATTAGCCACTATACAACTGATATTTCAAAGCAGATGTGTTTTCCTAGGATTGAAGTTCAAAGAGTTAGGGAAACAGAGAAAGGGAGATGAAAAGAAGGAACACAATTTTTAAGCTAGAAATAGATAATTAGCCTCTAGAATAAGGTGAAAGAAGGAGTAGATAAATAGAGGGAAAGGTAGACATAAAAAGAAGGGACAGTAGAAAAAATATGCAATGTAGGGAAAGAGGCACGGGGAGGTTTTCCAAAGTGTGTACTACTTAGTCATGCCCTATTCATGTGAGCCATTGGCTTCGTTATTGTAACAAGGATGGGTCTGTTTTATTTGAAATACGTAGTAGTAGTTTATTTTTTGCACTCCAGGATGGCTGCCTACTGCAGGGATCTCTCTTCAGTATCTGCAGGACTTATTCTGTGTTTTAGTGGGACATCCAAGGCAGCACGTTGATATTCACTAGGTGCCATCAATTATATGCAACTGATTTGGTGGTTTGCACAAGTATATCCCTTTACTTACTAAACTGGTAAGTATATTTGCGTACAGTTCGTCAATGGTACTCTTTACGTTAATGCCAATATACTTACTGCTTTTGCACACACACACACACACACACACACACACACCCTTACTAAAAGCAAGCTGGCCTTAATGATAGTCATCATTGAATAAAATGGGAATTAAGACAAAAGCATGGCTAGGGATGAAGCAATAGTATTTATTGCTAACAAGAACAGTGTACCAGGGGTGCCTGGGTGGCTCAGTGGGTTAAAGCCTCTGCCTTCTGCTCAGGTCATGATCCCAGGGTCCTGGGATCGAGCCCCACATTGGGTTCTCTGCTCCTCAGGAAGCCTGCTTCCTCCTCTCTCTGCCTGCCTCTCTGCCTACTTGTGATTTCTATCAAATAAATAAAATCTTAAAAAAAAAGAACAGTGTACCAAGGAGATATTATAATCCTTAATTTGTGCTCTACCTGCACAATAGATTCTACATAAAACACAGTGGACTCCCTAGGACACCTTTAGAAATCCACACCTGTGGATTTTAGCATACCTTCATGAGAAATAATGGATCAAGCAAAATAATTCAAAGAATGCAGAAAATTTGACATATTTACTAAGTTTGCAGAGAAGTCATCGACCTCCTGGGGAAAGAACATATTTGGAAAAGTGGAAAGGAGTTGAGGACAAATTGAGGAGACCCAGACTGGCCGGAGTTTGGGGAAGAAAAAGAAGAGATGTGTGGTGAGCATTTGTGATGATTTAATGGGCCTTTGGAGAGAAAGGGGCAGTAGTGGTTTTGTAGGGCTACGAGAATGAATTATCACAACTGGGTGGCTTGAAGAGGAATTCATTGCCTCAGAGATACGGAGGCTGCAAGTCCAAAGTCAAGGTATCATGAGGACCATGTTCCCTTTGAAGGCTCCCGGGGACAATCCCCTTGGCCCCTTCCAGCTTTTGGCAGTTGGAGGCCTTCTTTGGCTCCGTCTTCTCCCTCACGTGCACAAGTCCCCATTTTCTTCTATCTTTCTCTTAGAGGGACATGTGTCCTCTCAAGATCCTTAATTATATCTGCAAAGGCCCTTTTCCAAATAAGGTCACATTCACAGATTCCAGGGGCTAGGACTTGGACCTATCTTTTTAGGAGCCCCTATTTAGTCCATTCCAAGGTCAGAAGAGCATTTTTAGAAATTTGGCGGGGTTGGGGGCTGTGGGGGGAGTTACATAGTACAGTTATTTCTTTGCTACCTCTCAAAATGAATATAGTAAAAATGTATATTTTTAAAAAATTTTTAAAAATTTGGAATTACAGTTCTTATTTTTGTTATTTTGCAGGGGTTTTTTGTCACAGTGCTTGAAGTCAGGAATAAGTCCTGCTCGCTGTGCTTGCTGCATTTTATAAAGTCAGTGTTGCCTACCACTCAGTGGGTTTCACATCACGGTGAATTGTAATTCAGTCTGTGATCTCTTATGCAAACTACTTCGCAAAAATATGTCACTTAGTGCTGCTTGTGTCTCTGTGGAATGTTGAATGAATGCATGGGTAAATGAATGAAAATCGGGAGAGTCCTGCTGGAAAGGTTTCTCCCTCGACCTAACTTTAGTGGGGCAGGTAAAAGGTCTTGAGATAGTGTCACTTAAAGGGCCTCATCTCCAAACTGAGGGGTTTGCATTTAGTGACCTCAAAGGACCCTTCCAGCTCTAAGTCCTGTGGTTCTGGTTTACGTCCTTGGGTTTATTGCCCATTTCCAAGCAGGCACTGGTCTGTTGTTTCTCTAAGAGTTACAGTTTTCAGTTTTATGGCCAGTGCATGCCTTGCTGAGAGAAGTCAAGATGGCACATGCTGCTAGAAGCCAAGCCTCTCCTCAGGAACTGTGGGTCATACGCCCATGTGCCCAGAGTATATCCTGCTCCTCCATTCAGCACAGGCTCCAGTCCACACATCCCCACTTGTACTTCAGGTTTTCTCTATTCTTTACAGATGTATTACCTCTGCAGCTCTACCCAAATAACATCCATAATTCCTTTTCTTGTGTAAACTGAATTTACATAACTAAATGAAGTTTAAATACAGTTGAAGAGCTTACTAAATAAAAAGCATTTTAATAAAAACTATGGATTGTTTCTTACTGTAAATATTTCCATTGATTATTTAAATTTCTTGGTTATCATGAGGGTATGTCTCTCTGATTTTAGCCCTTTTGGGACCATCTTTGGTACGTGGCTTGCACAAAGTTGGCTTGGGGAGAGGAGGTTTGTAGGAAGAGGTATGAAAGAAGCATTTGGATCAGGGAGTGTATTAGCTCAGGCTGCTGGAACCAAACCATTATTACCATAACATCATAGGCTGGCGGCTTACACAACAGAAATTTATTTCTCGCAGGTCTGGAGGCTGGAAAGTTCAAGATCAAGATGCTGACAAGATAGGTTTCACCCTGAATTTCCTCTTGGCTTGTAGACAGTTGCTTTCTGGGAAAAAAAAAAAAGAAAGATTTTATTTGTCAGAAAGAGAGAGAGAGAGAGAGAAAGAACAGCAGGCAGAGGGAGAAGCAGACTCCCCGCTAACTTGGGGCTCCATCACAGGACCCAGGGATCATGACCTGAGTCGGAGGCAGATGCTTAACTAACTGAACCACCCAGGCGTCCTTGCCTTTTTTTTTTTTTTTTTAAGATTTTATTTATTATAGAGTGTACAGATGCACACATGGGTTGGGGGGACGGGCAGTGGGAGGAGGAGAAGTGGACTCCTTACTGAGCGGGGAGCCGGACGTGGGGCTTGATCCCAGCACCCTGGGATCATGACCTGAGCTGGAGGCAGAGGCTTAACTGACCGAGCCACCCAGGCGTCCTTAGACAGCTGCCTTCTTGCCCTTTTCTCACCTAGTAGGGAGAGTGAGAGGGGAGGATCTGGTGTTTCTTCCTTTATAAAGATACTGCCCAATCAAATTAGGGCCCCACCATTATAACCTCATTTAACCTTTATCACTTCCTCTTTGGCCCTGCCTCCAAACAGTCACACTAGGGGTTAGAGCTTCACGTATGAATTTTCGAGGAATGCAGAGCAGCAGCCTGTTGCAGGGAGGAAATGAAAAGGAGGAAGAGGAACACGGAGTGTGATAGGCAGAGGATTCTATGATGAAGGAAAGGAGAACCATGCAGGATGGGAGGCCTGGGATGCATGGTAGGGATGGGGTGGGGCGGGTGATGGGAAGGGGCAGCTCTAGGAACTGAAGAAAGAGGCAGGTGCTGGCCCTGAGACTGAAAAGGGACACGGTTTAAATAGATTGGTCTTTGATACTTTCTTATGCCCTGCAAAGTTAGATGCCCTGTAAATCTTCAGTGTTTGGCCCTCTTGTTTTGTTTCTGTATTTTCCTTTTCATAGACCACTTCCATTTTGCACTTTAAACTATTCTCTTTATACATATAATGTATAGATCTTAGCCCATCTTTTCACTTAAGTTTTAGCCCTTTATTTCAAGACACCTAGAGAGACTGTCCTCCTTGGGTGCTTTATCATTGCATCAGATTTATTGAGTCTAAATGGAAGCTGTGTTTCTTCTCCTGGTGACTGTCCTGTGTGTCCCACAGCCAGTGGTCCCCGGGAGAAGTGTGTGTGGCTCCTCTCTTTTATCTTTCAAACTCCATTAGCATCAGAACATACTCTTCCAACTGCGTTTAGTTCCCCTTCTCTTTCATTCTGTCCTATTGCTGTGGCATTAGACCAATGTAAGCATTTTTTTAGATGGTTTTTCTTCTTATTAACTTAACCCCTTTAGTGGCTTAAATTCTTTTTTTTTTTTTTAAGATTTTATTTATTTCAGGGAGCAAGAGGGCACAAGGTAGGGCGGGGAGCAGCTGAGGGAAAAGGAGAAACAGGCTCCCAGCTAAGCAGGGAGCCGGACTCGGGGCTCAATCCCAGGACCCTGAGATCATGACCTGAACCAAAGGCTGAAGCCCAACCGACTGAGACCCCACATGCCCCTAGTGTCTTACATTCTTAGTTACAAAATCACTTTGCTTGAAAATCTCCTGTGATTTTTCCATTACACCTGTCGGCCTGGTCATATGGGAGTTCTAATACTTGCCTCATGGTAGGTGTCTCTTCTGGTTATAACCAACCACCCCAGAGCTCAAGTGGCCACCATTATACTCACAGATTCTGGGGGTCAGAATCTGGATAGAGCACAGAGGCAATGTTTTGTCTCTCATCCTCCATGTCTGGGCTGTCAGCTAAGACTTCAAAGACAGAAGTGACTTGATGATGGGGCAGCCTGGCGTTGTCTTCCCTCGTGTCTGGCAGTCGAGGCTGACTCCATGAAGCCCTCCTCTGTGGCGTCCGCCGGGGCGCCTACCTATGGCTTCTGCATGGGGTGCATCCACCCGGACTAGTCTGGAATTTCTCACGGCATGGTGGCTGGCCCTGAGAGTGAGTAGGGGAGGAGAGAGAGGCCTTTTTAGGGTCCAGTTTCAGAAGTTGCAGGGCACCTATTGTGCTCTGTGGGTGGAGGGAGTCTGAAAGCTCTGCCGGGCTAGGGTTCGAGGTGAGGGGCCCTAGAGCCCCACCTCTCCGTGGGAGGAGCGGCGAGGTCTCATTGTGAGATGAATGTACTGAGATGGCGTATTTGTAAAATATGGTCTACGACATTGTCCGACTCCAGCTTTGCCAGAGGTAATCTTCATTTCAGCCAGTTACACATCGCATCTCTCTGTTCTCCAGGCTTATTCCTGGTCCCGGCCACCTCCATTCTGCAGTTGTCCCTGACCCTCTTCTCTGCTGGTCCGGAGCCTGGCCGCCCCTTCGAACCAGCTCAGTCCGCGGGTTGCCAAGAACAACCTCGGAGGGAAAGGCAAAGGCAAAAGTGCTTCTCTGTTATTTTTATGCCGTGCCGTGTTTCCATAGTTGGCAAATTTAAGAGACTTAGTTATAATTAAAATAGGCACTGGGATTCTATTCAAAATGCTGGATCCCTGGTATTTAGCCTCGTGGTACATTAATCTATTTGCTCTGTGAGTTCTCTCTCTTAAAGGGTAACAGTCCTTATTTGGTTTTGTTTCCTGGAGAAATATTATACGCTGGATTTTCTTTGTCTTTCAGAGATACAGCATGAACAAATATTCCAGAATATATAGCATTACTACAAACCTAGAGGAATGATCAGGTAATGCTCTTTTTAGTTGTTTTAGGACACTGTGATGGTACTTGCAGGTCCCGGAAACAGTTACCTGCTAAGAAGAAGTCATTAGAGTGGTGCACACTCAGGACTTGCTGAGCTGTCATTTCCTTGCTGTGTGTTTCTACTTCATGCCTAGGAATGAAATGGGTGCATTCTTCTTAAATATGATTTGAATCAGGGGCAGCCTTGCCTAGACTAAATGACACTGGCTAAGAGGTAGAAATTGTGTCCATTTGTGCAGAGGTACGCATGGGGCAGTTACAGAATCTCACGTTGATTTTCCTCTATGCTCCCAAAGACCATACTTTTCATCTTTGCTCAGTCTTTATGTGTATTTCAGTAAAGCTTTAGTCTGTTGCTTTTGTAGCTTTCATAAACGCCGAAAGTCAAGTCATGTAAGAGATTTGTACTGTGCAACTGTGTGCATAAACTTTGAATTATGTGTCCACGTTCTGTCACACTGGGGGAGGAAGCACTACCACAAACCACTTTCCACCCTTTCTCAGGGTCTCTGTGTCTTTGGGCAAAAAAGAAGGGACAAATGGAGATGTACAATCAGGCTCTCTCCTGTGACGTTGGTTTCCTACCGATGAGGATCCTCACCGTCCCCTTTATGCACCTACGATGCCGTGTCTCAGTTTGGTTGAACACCTCCTATAACTTCAGCTTTGTAACTTCAGGCAAGGCAAAGCCAAAATTCCTTAATGAAAGTGACACCAACGTGTAAATGAAATCTGTTCATCGTTCTAAGCCAGAGTAGAAAAAGAAGAGGAGGGCAAAAAAGAACATAACTTAGGATCAAGATTGAGACCTTGAGCTCAAAGCATTTTCACAACGTCATTTGATTTGTTTGTTTTGAGTAAGGTTATCGATGTTTTTCTTGCTTAAGTTAAAAAAAAGTCCGTATCTAAGGATTTCACCGCTTCTCCAAATTTTAAAAAATTCATTTTTTGTGCTTTTTGGGCATCGAGAAATCACCCTGTGGTATGAGGGGAAATTTCTAGTCCTGAGGTTGGATTTACCATCCTTCATGAACCATTCTGATTATCTGCTAGGAGTATGCCGCTTACTGCAGGGCAGCTTAGAAATCTGAAAACATCGGGGATGCTTATCATTGGGCTATATGATAATATCTACACAGGGTCTAAAAAGGTTTGGAGACAAGGAAAATAGTGTATTATTGTATTTTTTTTTTCAGATTCATTATTGTATCTATTGCTTTAGCATGGAGAGTCTTCATCTGAAGGTTGAAGAAAACCATTCTGAGCATGATATTTGCAAATGTAGCTAATATCTACTTAAAAATTAGTTGAGGGTTCCTGACACCCTAATTAATATGGCACATTTTTTCCCTTCCTCCACTGAGTTAGAAAGGCAGAGGCAGGAGGTAGAAAGTCAAGATCAGGAGCACCAGGAGAGCTGCCCCCAAATCCTTCATCTCAGGACAGAAAGACCAGAACAACCAGAAAATGCTGGAAGACCCAGTAATGGTGGGAATGACATTTGAGCAGCAACTGTATTGAAACCCTCAATTACCCTGTGCGTTGTTTTAAAAGTTACATGGTTTCCAGGAAATGTGGCCCATAATGTATACAGCAGTGCAGCAGTGACGTAGAAATCTCTTCTGAATCCCTCAATTATGTGTACATTGCTTTTAGGCTTTTTAAAAAAGCCTTCGGGGAATATGGTCAATAATTACTTTGTATTATTTCAGTCCCTTTTCTCTGAAGAGTTGAGACCAGAGGAGGTTGAGACCAGAGGAGGAACTCAGAGCTCAAATTATCGCATTGCCGCAGTGCCTCCCCTCACCCCCCGGGGCCCCCCCCCCCCCCCCCCCCCCCCCCCCCCCCCCCAGCAGCTAACCTAAATGGCCAAGCTGAAGCATGCTTTTGAGAAGCAAATGGCATTTACTTTCTTTGGTACAAACGCATGATTATGCAATGGACTAGCGTTGAGTGCAGCGCGACCATAAGTTCTGATGACCCTGGGGCACAAGTAAAACAGTTGATGGTTTTGAAAATTAAACAATTCTCTGCAGGGAATAGAAAACGAAAAAGAAAATGCAGGGTGCGTTTATTCTGTTGGTCTCGACAGGGCGCATACGCCAACCCCGGCAAAGGGCTCCGTTCAAGTGGCTCTTTGAATGCACGCGAAAGTTGCCTATCTCGAAGGGAATCATTGGTTCTAGAAAACTGCTAATCTCTTTTCTCTCCCTAAATATAGTTGAATGGATACATTCTCTCACACGCATACGTACACATAGATAGGAGACAAATTCATTATTATTCTAAAAGATCTTGCACTTTACAGACCTCTTTTATCTTTGCTTATTTTTCTTCGTTATGCTTTTAGGTGGTATTCAGGATTGTTTCTTTTTCCCCTGCTTTTGGAAGATAAAAATTTAAGTTTTACTAGGGAAATTTCATAAATCTGAAGGTGCTAAATGAGCTTCAGGCACACAGAATCCCTCCCATGCTAAGGATTTGGTTGACGATGCTGTGGTGCTGTCTCTCTCCCATGGAAGCAGCGGTCTTCAGGTGTTTCCATTTTGGTCAGTGTGGGTTTCCTTTTGTCTCATTTATTTCCAGCTCTTATCAAGACACATAAGAAACCCACCTCTATATCTCTTTGAGTGAGTTGCTTGGCAGATGAAGGAGCTCAGAGAAAACACCGGAAGAAGATACAGAGAAAACTAACCTAGTTCCAAGTAGCCACTCATCTAACCTCTAAATGCCATTTATTTTAATGATGATTACATTTTTTATAAATTAAAACAGTTTTCCAAATGCTGACACGTCCTTAGCCTGGCCTCTGTCATGAGCACGCTAGGTAGGCACACACGCAAGTAGTGCCCATCCACTGGGACGCCTGGGTGGCTCAGTTGGTTAAGCAGCTGCCTTCGGCTCAGGTCATGATCCCAGCATCCTGGGATCGAGTCCCACATCGGGCTCCTTGCTCGGCAGGGAGCCTGCTTCTCCGTCTCTGCCTGCCACTCTGTCTGCCTGTGCTCGCTCTCTCTCTCTCCCTCTCTCTCTGACAAATAAATAAATTAAAAAAAAAAAAAAGTAGTGCCCGTCCACAGTGTCCGCTTTTTTTAGTCATCACGCAAAGTTAAATCACAATTATAAAGCAGGTTCAGGATTCCAAACTCGATGTTTGTTTGGCTCCTGACACAGCACACGGAGCAGGACAGAAGACAAGGCACACAACAAACAAGCCCTCCCTAGAGCCAAGCTTAGATTGTAACAGCTGACACATTTTCCCCTTGCCCTCTCTCCCACAAATAGTTTGTTTAGAGACAAAAAGGGGGAGGAAAAAAGATGCAATTTCAGGTAAGCCACTGGCATTTCACAGAAGAGAACTTCTCCTAGGAGATTTTGTGAAAGAGGACATATTTGAGATAAATAAGGAAAATAGAATGAAGCTAATTAAGAAATTAGATGACACGTTTTAAGCTTTCACAGTGCCACATTTTGACAATGAGAAAAAATGTAAGTTGATCACAGCAGCCAGTACTGGATTGGGTGCAGTTAACATTAACTGGCCAGTCAGGTTCAAATGTGATGATGAACCAGGGGTTTTGTTCTAGATTTGTCTTTTGCAGCAAAAACAAGAGTGGTAGATGGGCTGATAGCTTGGCAGTGGAGGGAGAGGGGAAAGGACAGATTTCAGAGGTTACTGAAAGGAGAGCCAGTAAGATTTCAGGACAGATTACAGAGGGACTTCATGGGTGGCTGCAGGGTAATCTTACTGTTTACAGCGGACTTTTCTGGTTTCCCTGTGGAGAGGAGTTTTTTAAGGGAGAAGTACCTTTTCACTTTTTAATTTAAAATACTACTTAATTTGCTTTTTTGAATTAGGAATATTTTTCCACTTTCCTATATGACCTACACTAAGGAGTAGCTTATAATTTCCGACAATGTATACGGAGTCCTAACTATACTCTCTATGCCTTGTTTCATATAATCATCACAGCAATGCTGTGAACTCAGAATTGCTTTTGCTGACATTTACTTATAAGGAACAGAACCTCAGGGAGGCTAGAAATGTGTCCCAAGCCTCACAGGCTGTCTGGTCCAGAGCCTGCAGTTCTGAGGGCTACCGCATAGGAGCAGGATACTAGCTAAATGCCAGGTGTTACATCTGTATATAAGAGTCATGTTAGGAGCCATCATTACCCCATTTTACTGATGAGGAAATGGAAGACATTAAGCTAATATGTCGTAGGACTTAAAGTCATGTCTCTCTAAGCCCCCCAGATCTTTCTCTTCCCACTGCTGTACATGGTACGATGCTTGAGCTAATGACAACAATAGCTGGTAACAACAGCTCATTATACCCTTATAGTATTTGCTAGGTGGCAGGCACTGTTCTAAGCACTTTACATATATCAACTCTTTTAAGGGAAGGATCTGTGTGATTAAGGACTATTATTTACCATCCCAATTTTCACATGAGGAAATTGAAGCAGAGAGAAGTTAAGTAGCTGGCATAAGGTCCTGTAGCTATTAGATGGTAGAACTGGAACTGGTGTTTGGGCCCAGGCATATCATGCACTCTTCAAACAACGAACATGAAAATTGTTCACCATACACTCTTCAAAGAATGAATATGAAAAGTGAAAATAAGAAAGGGGGGGGGGCAAAAAAAACAACCAAAGCAGCCTTTTGGCTTTCTTGAGAGTTTTAGTGGCCTAATGTTTTTCAGAATAAGAAAGGGCTTAACTTGATCATTGAAAACACAATAGGATGTGCTGAGTTCAAATAAGCTGCGGTTGGGGAGAGCAGAAAGCCAACATTTTTAGCCAAGAGTTGCCCTCTCCAAGTAGTCTCTGCATGAAGAAGGCATCTCTGTGGCTGATACTCCTTATCACTGTTACAATGAATTAGGCACATCTATTAACAAATTGTCTCTATTAGATGGGGCGCCTGGGTGGCTCAGTCGGTTAAGCCTCTGCCTTCAGCTCAGGTCATGATTCCAGGGTCCTGGGATGGAGCCCCGCATCAGGCTGCCCGGCCGGCGGGAAGCCTGCTTCTCCCTCTCTGCTCCCCCTGCTTATGTTCCCTCTTCGCTGTGTCTCTCTGTCAAATAAATAAATCTTAAAAAAAAACTGTCTCTATTAGAAGCTGGCAGACTGATAAAGATGATGAAACTACATAACTTTATTAACTGGCATTATCTAATCCTGTACGGTCACTGTGAATTGTGCTGAGATATTTTGCTTTTGAAATGGAAGAGACTTTTTATGAACCTATCTTTAATCTCAGACTCCTTTTAAGACTATTTATAGACAAAATTTCCACTGCTTTTGAAAGCAAGCCCAGTAATAGTTTAATATGGGATAGGATGAAATTGTTTCCCTTGCAAAGCAACGAAGCTTATAAAATGTAGGCTCTCCCTTCCAAGTACCTTGTCAAGAATCCGGTGGAGTCTTTGGAGATTTTAATTCTGAGATTTCAGGAAGGAGAAAATGGTCACCTGTTCTTTTACTCCTTGACATCCATGCTGGCTTTGGGCAACCCTGTCATATATCACCATTTACCCCACTGACCCAGGGGGTGGTCAAGAACAGGCACCTTGCAGTTGCCCGGAGTCTCATCTCAGGATGGAAAAAATTCTCAGAGAATCCATGTTTGCCATCTGTGCAGCCTTCTCTGTTGCAGAACATGATCACATTTTATGAAAAATTGAAACCAGACTGTTGTGCTTCCCTTGGGATGCTTAGGTTTCGAGAAAAAAAAAGCGGGCGGGGGGGTTCATTTTTTTACTGACCAAAATCTGAGTTTGATGCAGGCAACAACTGCTGGTTCTTTGTTTTAAAGCTACTGAAAGGAAAACCAAAGCCTACAATTTAGATGAGAGAAACAAGTTAACCTCGGTGGTCGGAGAAGCAGGACAGAGCCCCACACAGAGCCCATTCCTGGCCAGGTCTCTAGCCAGGATGGACTGCTGGTTTGTCTTCCTCAGGGCATGGGGCCAGGACAAGATTTCTGCAAGTGCAGGGGTGCCTGCGGGGCTCAGTGGATTAAAGCCTCTGCCTTCGGCTCAGGTCATGATCCCAGGACAGGTCATGATCCCAGGGTCCTGGGATCGAGCCCCGCATCGCATCGGGCTCTCTGCTCAGCAGGGAGCCTGCTTCCTCCTCTCTCTCTGCCTACCTCTCTGCCTACTTGTGATCTGTCAAATAAATAAATAAATAAAATCTTAAAAAAAAAATTCTGCAAGTGCAGAATTCTGACAGGCACTAAGAACACCAGCCTGGAGACAGGGGAACTTAAGAAGCCATAATCTCCCCCAAGTTATTAACTAAACAGTAGTGGAATTTCATTTTCATGGGCTCTGTTCTTGCTTCCACAACCAGAAAGCTGTCCCCTCCTTTTGTGTTTATTAAGTTTTTTTAAAAGACTTTATTCATTTGAGATAGAAAGCAAGAGAGAGCGAGTGAGAGCACGAGGAGGGGGCAGAGGGAAGAGGAGAATCAGGCTCCCGGTTGAGCAGGGAGCCTGACATGGGGCTTAATCCCAGGACCCCAGATCATAACCTGAGCCAAAGGCCAACAGTCCATCGATTGAGCTGCCTAGACGCCCCTTTTGTGTTTATCTGTAAGAGAAGATTTTGGCATTTATTTTTTAAAAATTTCCTTCTGACTAAATCGGGAAAGAAGAGACAAAAAGAAGGGGGATGGAAGCCAATGAGTTATGCCCATTCAAAATGAGAAAGGACCCTAGAGAAATGAAAACACATGTCCACACAGCCGCCTGCTCGTGAATGCTTACAGCAGCCTCACTTAGAATCACCTCGTACCCCATGTCCTCGGTGGGTGAATGAATACACAAACCGTGGCGCACCCGTACACTAGAATGCTAGCCAGGAGCAGACTGTGCATACGTACAGCAGGGATAAATCTCAAATATGTTCAACAGAAGCGGTCAGATGCTAAAGGCTACATGCCATATGATCCCATTCGTACAGCATCAAAGGCAAAACCTTAGGCACCAACCAACCAACCAACCAACCAACAAAATATAGGCACAGAGAACAAAGCTGTGGTTGTCCAGTCGGGGGAGGATTTGACTACAAAAGGGCAACACGAGAGAATTTGGGGGAGTGACAGAATTGGTCTGTGTCTTGACTGTGGTGATTACCTAGAAGGAAGTGTATAATTAGGACAGTTAAAGAACAGCCTGAGGCACCTGGGTGGCTCAGTGGGTTAAGTGTCTGGCTTTGGCTCGGGTTGTGATCCCGGGGTCCTGGGATGCGGGCTCCCTGCTAAGCATCCTTAGCAACCCTGCTTCTCCATCTGCCCCTCCTCCTGCTTGTGCGCTTTCTGTGTGTGTGTGTATGAAAGAAATAAAATCTTAAAAAAAGAAGTGCAGCCCTAGACCAGGCAACTTTTCCAAGGCCCAAGGCTGCTGCTTCTCAAGCTGTACTTCTTAGACCTGTATTTTGGGAGTTGGAGACAACACAGCAATTCCACTGACATCAGGTGGCTGGGATGGTGATAAAAGTTGAGCAGTCCTCTTCCAAATGGGATCATTTTGACCAAGGGAAAGAAATGACCTTCACTATCATGAATGTCTTAGGTATTTAAATATTAGCAGCACTTAAAAATAATTTTGTTGAGTGTTACGTATCTTCTTGTGAATGATATTTGTGTTTTATGGGCAATGTGATTTTCTTTTTAATCAGAGACTTACCAGTAAGGATCTTAAGAGAGCCAGCTATTGCCAGTTGGACAGAAGAAAGGTTTCAAAGTTGGTGGTGTGAAGGGAGGTCAGGGATGGAGAGTCAGGGTCCACACACAGTGAAGGTGCTAGATTTTGTGGGAGGAAGAAAAAATGAAGACCAAAAAGTACGGTTTGAAGCCTTGATAGAAAAGCACATATTGTGTAGTTGGGGAGACAAGTCCTAAGCGACTGATTGAATCAAAGTCAGATGAGGATGTATGTTAGAATCCATGGCTGGTCTGATACTCTAGGTCAAGGAAGAGATAGTACGCATCTATTTTAAGAGAAAATGAAAATCTGATCACCGATAGTTGTCTGTAATTTTAATTTTTAAAAAAGCTGTTTTATTACAGAAATGGAAGTAGGCCTAACAAAAGCCTGGTAGAAAGGAGAAATGAATTTGAAGCAAATGATAAACAGGAAAAAGCATTAGAACAAAATTCCCAAGGTCTGGGAAGGACTGGAAGTGATTTAACCTATGCATATCAGCTTATTTTGTCCGATTTTAGAAAACTTCAAAAGAGATCTTTAAAGGGTGGTTTGTATTTGAAATTTTATAAAAGACATGTAATCTCTTAATAGATATTATATCCTCATTTTTATGAAAAGAAGTAACTGGATAGTGCCATCATTTCTCAATCAGATCTAGAAAAATATTTTTCTTTTTTTTTTTTTAAAGATTTTATTTATTTATTTGACAGACAGAGATCACAAGCAGGCAGAGAGGCAGGCAGAGAGAGAGGAGGAAGCAGGCTCCCTGCTGAGCAGAGAGCCCGATTCGGGGCTCGATCCCAGGACCCTGAGTTCAGGGCCTGAGCTGAAGGCAGAGGCTTTAACCCGCTGAGCTACCCAGGTGCCTCCAGAAAAATATCTTTTAAAAGAAAATGTCTTATGCTACAGATTTTCCCACCAAACTTCACATAGGGCAAAATAAGAAGGAATGACAACAGATCTTTGAGCGGTGGGAATGAAAATATTTTGAAAAGTCCAATGGAAAATCTTTGAAGCCCCTATTTGAATTAGATGCAACTAAAATTATATAGAAAAGCAGTAAGTCAGAAGTCATTATGAATATGAAATTTCATTAGAGGCAAAATGAAACTAAAAATGTTCTCTAAGTGATTTATAATATAAAGAAGCAGTTCAGGAGAAAATATAGTAAAATTTAAACCAGATACAGGACTGAGATTAAAGGGTATCTTTCCAAATATTAAACAATAATGGAGGGGCGCCTGGGTGGCTCAGTGGGTTAAAGCCTCTTCCCTCAGCTCAGGTCATGATCCCAGGGTCCTGGGATCGAGCCCTGCATCAGGCTCTCCACTCAATGAGGAGCCTGTTTCTTCCTCTCTCTCTGCCTACTTGTGATCTCTGTCAATTAAATTTTAAAAAAAACTTTAAAAAACAAAACAAAACAATAATGGACATCAAACATGTCCTCAAATTGCTTCATTTTGAGAGTTACCTCAAGATGGACTTCTTTTACTTGCTTAGCCTTGGTCTAGACCAGAGGTCGGAAGAGCATGGGCCCTGCCCAAGAGCCAGTCTGGCTCACTCCCTGTTTCTCTTGAATGCCTGTTGCTTTTGCACCAGCGGAAAGTTGAAATTTAAGTCAAACCACCAGTAAATCAGGGACGGTTTGTAGTTGCTATAGCTCAAATGGCCCAAGAAGTTTAATATTTACCTTCTGACTCTCCTGCAGAAGTCTGCCCACCACGACCCTAGAGTCAGCCCTCTGGAACCAGGACTTCCCTTAGTTGGGCCACTTGGACCTGGATTCAGTTCTAGGACCCAGATACTGATTTTCATTCAGGGAGATTGAATGGCACTAACAAAACTCACAGCAGATTCTATTTAAATCAGAGAAACTCCAAATTTACAGTCAAAATTTAGGGAAATAGAATACCTATTGTGTTGGTTAGTGAATGAATAGTCCATGTTCGCTAAAACAAGTGGTATTTGGAAGGTTGTTTGGTGCACATGAGGTCAGTGCCTGAAGATAGCCAGCTGGGCAAGTCTCTGTCATCTGCCAGTCTACTCTCAAAACCACTCCCTGCCCTTTCTTGGATCCCCCGACACATTCCAGTTTTCCTTGCCAACTGGTTTCTGGGAAGGTGTGACAATGGGAGACACTGAGAGAAGACTGGGGGAGAGAAGGAGCCTGGATGTTTCTCTTTCATTCTGCTTTAGGTGGCTTCTCTGGAGTGATTGTGTCTGTTTCATGGCTCTGCTCCACTGAGCTCTTTCTTTCTTTCCTTCCCGTCCTTTCCATTCCTTTCGATCTTTCCCTTCCCCTCCCCTTTCCTCCCTTTCTTTCTTTCCTCTGTTTCTTTCCTTCCTTTCTTCCTCCCTCCCCCCTTCCCTTCTTCCCTCTCTTTCTTTCTTTTTCTCTCTCTCTCTTTTTAATTTTTCTAGTCCCAGGAGTGGTAGAACTTCCTACTGACCCTAATCTCTAGATTGCTTCAACTTCCTCTATTTGCTTTTCATCTTTTCCTCGTGAACCAGTTTCCTTTGTTTGAAATAAAGTAGCTTCTGTTTTTCAGACATGACCCTGACTGGTACCGGCATCAAGGCCTCTGCCCAAATTAATCCTGGAGGGTTACCTGTTCTCATTCTTACTGTCAGGATTCCCCTTTTTCTGGTTGCTGGGCACACCTGCCTTCTCTTATTAACAATCTGTGGTCATGCTACCCAACCAGCTAGGCCAGACTTGCATGCCAGCCATTGTGATTGTGATTTGCATGGTGCCAAAACCTAGTTCTCTGCTTGAAGGGTATGGCTTCATATCAACCACTTCCTAATAGATTCTATTCCCTATGTATTATTTTAAAACAGTGTATTCTCAAAGGTCAAAATCAGTAATTACACTGTGGTCCCTATGTGTTGGCTATGCCTTCCTTCACCACCTTCAAACTACCAGGTTCTTCTGCTTGCCCCAGAAGTCCAGGCTGGGGAGGATCCCAGCAATAGTCCTCCGCTTGCAGACTCGTCACCCTGTCTTGCTCCCCTGCGTGGTGCGGTAGCTGCCTGAGCTGAACCCTCTGTCAGGCCCCACCCAGCCCCCCGCCCTTTTTCCGTATGGTCTTTTAGCCTGGCCAGTCCTATTCACCTGCTGTCTCTTTACCATTTTCCCAGCATTTCTGTTCTAATGTGGAGCTAGGATTGTAGAAATGCCACCAAGCCTGACTGGCCAGACAAAAAATAATTACGTGGAATTTAAATTAAAAAACTAGTGGTGGCTGTGGCTCAAGCAGTTGAGTGTCCAACTCTTCATTTTGACTCAGATCACGATCTCAGGGTCGTGGGTTTGAGCACGGCGTTGGCTCCATGCTCAGTGTGGAGGCAGCTTGTCCCTCTCCCTCTGCTGGCTTTCTCTCTCCTTTTCTCTCTCTCTCTCAAATAAACACTCTTAAAAAAAAAAAAAAAGAAAGAAAAGGGAAAAAGAAAAAAGCCAGCCAGCCATTTTCCCCAGGTTTTTTCACCAAGCACCGTATTTTAGTTGGCTACATAGATCCACGTAGCAATTCTGGTGATACATTTCAAAAACTGTTGTACTGGGTGGCTCAGTGGGTTAAAGCCACTGCCTTCAGCTCAGGTCATGATCTTAGGGTCCTGGGATCGAGCCCCGCATTGGGCTCCTTGCTCAGTGGGGAGCCTGCTTCTCTCTCTCCCTCTGCCTGCCTCTCTGGCTGCTTATGATCTCTGTCTCTCTCTCTGTCAAATAAATAAATAAATAAAATCTTAAAATAAAATAAAATCAAGCTTCACCGAAGCTTAGTGCAACCATTAAAAAAAAAACCTGTTGTACATACTGTTAGTAGCAATTAATAATGAATAACTTGGACTGGAGTCTTTTCTCTTCACATCTCATTGTATTCCGCGTTCCCCAGGAACTGCGAGTGGGGAAGCATTATTGTTGCTGTGTTATAAAAATGAGGAAACTGAGGCACAACGATCTCAGTCCCCCGACATTTTACCTCCAGCACGAGGCCTTTGTGAGAACTTTGTGTTCAGCTGGAAACAAAGGTTAGGGAGGATGGAAAAGGGGGTGCTGCCCTGTCAGATGTCAGGCTTGCCCATTTGTCGTCTTGTCTCTGGGTGGTCACTGCTCCGTGACCCTGCCGAGGAAGCTGACAGAGACTGGCTGTGGCCATAGAGGGACCTTTTCTCTCGCTCTCCGAAGACGTCTCTGCTTGATGGTTGCGGTTGCTCTTCCGTCTTACTGGTACCATGCCCCACTTAGCTCTGTCACAGTAGCTGTGCTGAATGTCACCACTGGGCAGACAGCAGTACCACGACCAACACGATGCCTGGATTCCCAAGGAGTCGTAGGTAATGGATCCTGTATGGGGTGGTTCTCTGTGATGACATCATCCACCTTGCTTGAATCCGAAATAATTTGTTTTAAATATTGAAGTTTTCTTGGTTCTCAGGCTGTGATTCCAAGACGTGATTCAGCTAATGGAAAAGGGAGCTGGTGGTATATGGTGCTCATCTTGCTTGTAGGTTGTAGAGGTGCACTGAGAATGAGACTGGAAACTGGTAACAGCTTTGGATAGGGATGGTAAACTAAGTGTGTGCTTTTCATACCTATTTTGTAATTTAGTTTTCAAATGTTTCTGCAAAAGCTGTTCTCAAATGTAATTACATTTGTGATTGCCTTTTTTGTACGCTACTTGATGTACCGATGTCCTGTCACTTGATACTAGACAGAATGTTTGAGGAGGGCAACTTAGCAGAAATAAACTTTATTTTTTATCAGTTAATTCATTAATGTTTAAGCAGGCTCTATGCTGGGCGGGGAGCCCAACGCAGAGCTTGAACTCACAACCCCGACATCAAGACCTCAGTTGAGATCAAGAGTCAGACGCTTAACTGAGCCCCCGAAGGTGCTCCCAGAGATAAACTATAAATACATACGGTGCATCTTCCTTTCCTTTTTGTCCCACTGAAAACACACATGCCCGAACCACAGCGTGCTGGACACAGAAGCAGTTTGCATCATTGCGCACGTAGTCTGTCTCTGTTAAGCAACAGCCCTCTGTGATGACTCTGCGGAGACCTTCCGCCCACAGATGAGGGTCGTTAAACTCAGTTTATCACCCGTGGTCAGTGGGTATTGAGGAATGTCATCCTTTCATAATACAAAGCACCTTTATCAGTCCCTTTCAAAATGTAAAACACTTGACCTATTGCAGCAGCTCCTGTTGCAAGGCTGCGGTGGATAAGTCCTAGCGCCGCCGCGGCTTTCTACTGTGTTCAGCCCCAGCAGCCGCCCGCTTCATGGTCACGCACGATCTCTGGCCCCCAACCTACTGAATCAGAATCTGGATCCCAACAAGATGCCCCGGCGGTTGGAACGCACACTGAAGTTTGAATAGCGGTGCCCTAGACGTTGCTGGAAATGATGGCAGAATCTCTCATTTGTATTTTTTTTTTTTTAACCTCCTAGAATAAAAAGCGTGAGTGTTGCCAGGACCCAACAGTGGCAGCTCTGACAGAATAACTTTCCATCTTTGGGACTGTGCGGTGTTGTCAACCGCAGTGTTGTCGAGATTTTAGTAGTGGCGAATGGCCTTTATTCTGGAAGATCAAGAGCTCCCACCATGATTGCTTTCGATTTGATGGACGCATCTCCATGGCCTTAACCTGTGTAGGTGGTTCATGGTGACCCATGAAAGGACCCCCATCTCTTAACACATGTCTTTTCAAGATACATAGGATATTGTGTTTTTGTAGAAGAATGTTACCACACTTAAAAATTCCAAATTTAGATGTGTTCTCTATTTTAAATTAATTTAAGGGGCGCCTGGGAGGCTCAGTGAGTGAAGTGTCTGCCTTCCATTCAGGTCATGACCCAGGATCCCGGGTTAGAGCCTTGTTTCTGGCTTCCTCCTCAGCAGGGAGTCTGCTTCTCCCTCTCCTTCTGCCCCCTGCTCGTGTTCTCTCTCGCACTCTCTATCTCAAATAAATAAATACACTTTAAAAAAGTTAATTAGTAAATTAATTCAACTTGAGGCCAAAAATATACTGCTTTTTCTAGCAATATATTTCCTTCCTAACCCATCTTCCTTCCTCTCACATTGCCTTCTGCCTTCCTTTATTTTCTTCCTTTTTATTTTTCCTTTTTTTTTTTTGTCTATAATGTGAAAGTGTGTGAGGTCTCCAGCTTTTTAGAATTACACGGAAAATGCTACCTCATTTTAAAATTTCTTTAAAAGACAAAATGTAGCAGTAATAACCTGGGAGACATTTGTTTCTGTTTGCTCAATCTCAGTGCTTAAACTTGCCATATCATTTGAGTGACAGAAGCCAGTTTAGTTCATTAAGAAGAATCTTGGCTCTACCTTAGAGGTAGAAAAATATATTTTTCACATGTGAATTTTTCCAGAGATCCCTGATTTTTACCTATATCTTTAGATGATTGAAAAACTTTTTATTGGCATTTTCTCTGGGCTTCTTGAGACTTTTCCATCTTAGCATAAAAGTCCTTTGAGAAATTATCCTCTCTGAACATGAAAATGGAAATCAAAGCTGAAAGCTCTAAAATGTCACCTTTTAGTAAGTTATAGTTCAGTCATTTGCAAAATAACCAAATAATTAACACAGTGATATTGACTGGTCAAGAAAACCCATCTAGGTCAATAAGACCAAGGACTTTTTTCCCTCAGTAGTAGGGAGATGATATGCCCTGAATTTAATCAAAGTGCCCTGTGTCTGCTTTTGATCACATCAAGACAGGCTCTAAATGCTTAGCCTAGAACTTCTGGTTCTTGCGTGGTAGTCAGACTGTTTCCACCATATGGACATACCCAGCCACAGACTTTTGGCTTGATGAATCCAAGAAATAAGAACTCTTGCCGTGAGTTGCCAGGTTACGTAAAGCTGATCTATCTGGAATTTACTGGAGCTGCAGTAAAGCTCATCTACTCAATGGTGTTTCTGTTGGGGCTGACCTGTTTTCTGAATGAAAAAATTTTGACTTAGAGTGCTAACAGTTTAAGGATGATTTCGCATTTTTGCCAAAGAGTTAATTTTTTAGACAACCTCGGTCAATTTGTATTCATCCTTTTACAAATAAGAAGCAAATAATATTCTAAAGGTTATTACCTGTTATTAAAGCAATTCCACATAAAAACGGAATTAGGCAAGCCTTGATCTCCTTGCACGTAATTAATCTGAAGTTATTTAAAAGCATACATTGTACATTGTAGGTCCTCAATGGTAAAAGTTCAGACTTGATACTAATTTACATGAGTAGTCAACCAAGTATTTACATTATTTGTTTTGTGGCTTGTATGTCATTAGTGTTTGGGGGCAAATCTTTGCAAAAAAAAATTTGTAAAAATCTATTAGGCAGATCTAATATTACAAAGATCTTATAGTTTCAAAAATTGTCACAGCAGGATGCTTTCTAAGGTGCTGTAACTGCTTAGAAAAATTTAGAACATGAACACGATTTAAAATATAAGTTTATTATGAGGTTTTTTGTTTATTATGAATTCTTGATATGGTTAACTGCTTTAGTATTAAGACATGTGTGTACTTGTGTCTATGAAGTATTTGGGAAGTGTACACTAAAAAAAGTTACATAAAGGAGACATTGATATCCTGTTTTTGCATTAGGCTTCAGTATCTGAATTGCTGTTTGCTCATTTGTTGATATGCAATAATCCCTTTTGAGAGCTTCCCTATGGAAAGGAAACATTAATATTTCTGCAAAGCATTAACGGACCTCACACGTGACAGAGCTATACTCTTCTGAAATTTAAAGTATAACTTGGTACAGTGCTAAAATTACTGAGGAACAAAATAATTTTTTACATATATACCGTACAAATGATAGCTTTTAACGGTTGCACCTTGCTCTACTGTTCCTGCATCCAGAGGAGAAGGGTCATAAGGAGGAATAATTTAACAGCAGGAGGAGGAAGTTCATGCTGATTCATCCCTTCCCAAATTGAACGCACTTGGATCAGATGAATCAAATAACACTGAAAAGGGTTGGAAGATAATCCCAATGAAAAGATTGGGGAGAGGAAGCTACCCATGCAGAGAGAATGCCTACAGAGTGTTATTTTAGCAAGAACAGCTTCTGGGGAAAAAAAGCCTTTTCAGAGGTGACTGGAGAAAGATAGAGGATTCCAGCCAATTTCAACATCAAAATAAATAAGGATGTGCCAGTTGTACATTGTCTCTACTTGGGGGATCATAATCAAGATATGTGGCTTTGTGTGGTTAGATGGAGGGCTACAAGTCAAAGGAGTTGGGAGTCTGATAGACAAAGAGAGATGACCATTGGTCTCCTACCCTAGTCGTCTTGAGGATGTCAAGGCCAGTTTTTCCAACGTTTGACCTCCTAAGTAGAAACCTTATTATTAAACTGCTGAGTCCAGTTTATCTTTGAAGAATAAATTATAATGACTTTCTTCTTAAAGCATTCTGCCTAATTCATTGCCTTTTAAATTTTGCCTTGTTAAGCAGTTAGAAGCTGGAATAGGAAAGTTGAAATATATTACAGATGACCGTTTTTTGTATGTAATCTAGGAACTGTTTGTTTCAAATATTTTTTTCTTCTTCCTTTTTTTAATGGAGGATTAATTGACATGTATATTTTTAAGATTTTTAAAAATCTCTTTATTTGACAGAGAACACAAGCGGGGGGAGCAGCCGAAAGAGAGAGAAAAGTAGGCTCTCCTGAGCAGGGAGCTGGATATGGGGCATGATCCCAGGACCCTGGGATCATGACCTGAGCCAAAGGCAGGCAGACGCTTAACCGACTGAGCCACCCAGGCGCCCTTATAATTGACATACTATGTTAGTTTCAGGTATACAACATAACAATTTGATATTTTTATATATTGCAAAATAATCACCACAATAAGTCTAGTTACCATCTGTCACCAAACATAGTCAACAAATTTCTTGTGTGTGCTGAGAATTTTTAAGATTTCCTCTCTTAGCAAAATTTTTTTAAAAAACTTAAATTCAATTAACATATAGTGTATTATTCATTTCAGGGATAGAATTTGGAGATTCCTCAGCTCATATAACACCCAGTGTTCATCACATCATGTGCCCTCCTTAATGTCTATCACCCAGTTACCTTATCCCCTCATTCCCTCCCCTCCGACAACCCTCAGTTTGTTTCCTATGATTAAGAATCTCTTAGGGTTTGTCTTCCCCTCTGCTTTCATCTTGTATTATTTTTCCCTTCCTTACACTATGCTCCTCTGTTTTGTTTCTTAAATTCCACACATGAGTGAAATCATATTATCTTTCTCTGATTGACTTACTGTTTCAAATATTTTTGAATGTTTTTTTCCTATTTTGAGAGGAGTCCAAAACATTCAGATATCAGTCTCAGGGAATTCCTTTATGTTTATTTCTGTCACATTTCTTCCTGCCTCTACCTCTGACATTACAGAACCCAGAGCTGTGGCTGCCCCACACCTTAGCTTGCAGTAACCGGGGATGTTCAGGTTCATTGCTGAAATGAGAGAAACAAGTTGATGTGGAGACATTGAGCCTTGTGGTATATGTAGAAATTTTTTAAATTATTTATTTATTTGACAGAGATCACAAGTAGGCAGAGAGGCAGGCAGAGAGAGAGAGGAAGGGAAGCAGGCTTCGCACTGAGCAGAGAGCCCGATGCAGGGCTCGATCCCAGGACCCTGAGATCATGACCTGAGCGGAAGGCAGAGGCTTAACCCACTGAGCCACCCAGGCGCCCCTATATGTAGAATTTATTTAAGAATTGCCAGGCTATTAAACTTATGTTTTATAAAGCCGTAGTTTGCCTTTTGTTATTGGTTTTTTAAATATGACTATAACAGAAATGTAACTAATTAGTTTTTTTTTTTAGTGGAGGGAAGCTGTGTACAAACTTTCGAGTCCTCACCCTTGACCTCCTAGTATTCACAACTTACAGGCCAAAATACAAACATACATACCCAATAATGAGTAAGATTTTCAAAAGCCTATTTATATAGTAGGTAGAAGAGTGGATATTTTCTTAACCTAGTTCACGAAGGTTCAGATCCCACTTCTGCCACTTACTAGCTAGGTGCCCTTGGTTTCTTAGATGTTAAATGAGGGAATGAATATTTCTTAACTCATAGGGTTGTTACCAGCATCATATTAGCTAAGATATGCTCAGTATTTAGCATCTTATATGCAGCAAATATTCAATATGCTTTATTAAGTAGAACTTAAAAAGTAAAAAGACTAAAAAGAAATGTTCAACTTGATTGGTTCAATCAGGGGAGTCTGTTTTTTAACTTAGATTAAATCAGTTTATGGAGCCACCAGTCAGCTGACATTCTGTTTTATAGTTCAAAGAACAGGAAAGGCTAAGACCAAAACCTCGAGCTAAAATAAAGTGTGTATGACTGTTGGTTACTCAATTTTTGGAATCACAAAGCCCCCAACCGTCACAGATCCACATGCACACACACGGACACACATATACATATAGGCACACACATTCTAAGTTGTGAGTGTAAAATCTACAAAGAGAACAATGCTGCATTTTCTGCCTTTCGAATCTAGCATGATAACCTGTACGTAGTGTGTTCTAAGTAATCAGTTTTTGTTGTTTTTTTTAGTCGCAGACCCTATTTTATCAGGTTCCTCTTGAAGAACTAAAAACAATGTCAGCCTAAAAACAAACAAATAAATAATAAAAAACAGTTTCCGCCTCAGACCAGTGTTTTACCTGTGACTGCTAGAAATATAAGGTAGCACAGTCTTTCAGAAAAGCGATTTGCTTGTTTTTATTAAGAACTTTTAAAAATCAAAGTGTCCTCCTAATTTGAGACCTTATAATAAGGAAATAACTTGGCTTTACACACAAAGGTGTTTGTCTGCATTTACTTAGGAGAAAATAAAAACTTGAACACAACCTACTGCTGTAAGGACAAAGAGGAAGATGATGAGGTAAGCCTTGCATGCTTCAGTAGAATTCAAAATCCGTGTCCTTTGGGCAGGCAATTCTTTCAGCTTTGAAATTTGGTTTATATCAGTTGAGGTAAGTAGCTTCTACAAAATTAGATTTTTTGTGAGTAGGTAGGACAGGCTAGAAATAAATTAATTTGCTAATGATTCATTTAATGAAATAGTCATATGCACACATTTATGAATATGAATCATTAAAATTATATTTGCCATCATTAAAAGAAGCCAACAAATTCAATGTTATCTGGGGGGGAAATGCAGAAAACAAAATTTCCCATATAAGACTCACTATCTAAAGAATGGACAGGGTGAAGGTCATTTGGCTGGATGCCATGTCCAGAGGAGCTACTTCTAAGCCTACTGTTATGAGTGATTTTTCAGTCCAGGTGCTTTATACATATGTATACCTTCCTGACTTGCTGCAAGCGTATGTGTCTGTGTGTGTGTATTTCTTTTACGATACAAAGAAACTTAATAGCAATTTTACATAAAAACCCAAATGGAAAACTCATTTTAGGCATTTAAGAAATAAATTTTACTATAGTTTTTCTTTACTTTGGTGTCCTACTTTACATTGGACATAATGCATTTCATTTTCTTTAAAAAAATTTTTTTTTTAAAGATTGTTTTTCTGGGGTGCCTGGGTGGCTCAGTGGGTTAAGCCTCTGCCTTCAGCTCAGGTCATAATCCCAGGATCCTGGGATCGAGTCCCGCATCAGGCTCTCCGCTCGGCAGGGAGCCTGCTACTCCCTCTCTCTCTCTCTGCCTGCCTCTCTGCCTACTTGTGATCTCTGTCAAATAAATAAATAAAATCTTTAAAAAAAAAAAAAAAGATTGTTTTTCTACTCTAATGGAAAAATAAGTCTCCCAAATCTTCAATTCTTCAGAAATCAAAAGAGAGCTACGAGTTGTTTGAGAATTGTATTTATAACAAATGCAACTCTTAATTATCTGGTTGGTTCCTTTTGCTCAGTTACTTCATTAGATTTTGAAATCTATACACTTTGGAGAGGCATTCCTTTACTTTTGAAATTGAGTTTATACCAATGGGGGTAGAGCCTGCTTAACTCAGGTCCTTTTGGGAGTGGGTGGAATGTGCTATAATAAATTTATTAATGCCCCATTTAAATTATGATAAAATAATTTGTGTTATTGCTTCTATATTATTTCTTAAATTTTTTCATGTGTGGTTGTCCCTATGCTCTTTAGGCAGAGTGGCCCTAAATTTGCCAGGGTTCCTTTGAAGTGATGGTAATTTCTTAACATTTTTCTTTGATATGCTGTAACTGATTTTCTCTTAAGTTCTATTTTTTGACATTGAGTTCAGTGACATTTTCTCACTAATGTGTGCGATGTTCATTTCATCTTTTAGAAAAGCCATATTACATTTTGTTTATTGTGGGTCATGCTGGGCTTAAATAGTGCATAGCACTATTTATAGTCTGATGATTTTTCAAGAATTGTTTCTTTTGGTGCCATATAAATATTTGGTAACATTTAATGTTAGTTAATAAGCGCCTTTTTCCTAGCATCCTTTTCGTTAAGAATATACTTTATTTATCCCCAGGGTGTGAACAAAGAGCTCAGTAGCTCAAAATTTATTTTTGAAATGTTCTGGAAAAAGATATTGAAACCTCCCCGCAGTCATAAAAGATGGAAATTTAGTCCAATATCTCATGGGATCTTATATGAATGTACATCCAAGCTGTAGCAGCACAGGAGAGAGGATGCAAAGCACCATTCCCTCCCACCCTTTGAATTTCTCATATCTTGATGTCATTTACATTGGTAGATGATACAATGTAAGACCAAAACCACCATACCCCTCCTGTTTATGTTACTCTTGATACTTGTGTTTAATCTCATATTTGATTGCTATTCATTACATATTTGACAATTATCTATAGTAATACCTCTTGCACAGAATCTCCTAAGCTAAAATATATTTTATTTAGTAGTGTTTTATAGCCAGCTTTCTCAGTCATGAAGATGAACGTTTTTTGTAGTAAAACACTGCAGTGTAAGCTATTTAGAAATAATGTGTAAAGGTTTTGAAAGCTTCGTTAAAATATTTTTTTATTAAGCCCAGATTCTTTCTTCCTTCCTTACTTCTTTTTTTCTTTCTTTATACTCCAATGGATCTTTTTAAAAAGATTTTATTTATTTGACAGAGAGCACAAGCAGGGGGAGCAGCAGAGTGAGAGGGAGAAGAAATAGGCTCCCTGCTGAGCAGGGACCCTTATGCGCAACACAATCCCAGGACCCTGGGATCACGACCTGAGCCAAAGGGAGACACTTAACCGACTGAGCCACCCAGGCACCCCAGATTATTTCTTTTTTTTATCTTACAATCATATAACTCATTTGGAAAACAGACTTACCTTTTTGTATACCAAAATAAATATTCAGTTTTATAATATTAAGTAAAAATCACATTTTGTTGTGAATTCTAATTTTAACCAGATACTTCTCTGAAAACTAAAAGAATTGACTGAGAATATTAGAAACCAGAAACATGAGCACTAAAGACTGTTAAAGTTGTCTATTTTTTTCTGAGGTGTGAGTGCACAGATAAAAGGTGATTTTTTAATTGTGAACTCTCCCAACATAGCCGGAGTCTGCAATTAGATGTTTGGGTAAATTACCATAACTTTCTGTTTCACTTTGCATATACAGCTGAAGCTGAAATTTCAGCCAGAATTCCTTTTAATTTTATTTTTTCTCTTATTTTTAAGTAGGCTCCATACCCAGTGTGGAGCCCAGTATGGGGCTTGCACTCAGGATGCTCTGATCAAGACCTGAGTTGAGATCAGGAGTCACATGCTTAACCGACAGAGCCACCCAGCACCCCTCGATGAGGATCCTTAAAAACTGATGGCATTTAATAAACATTTTTATAATGTTAGAAAAAAAGGTACTGCAAAAAATAAAATTGCAACTGGGTTGAGTTCTAAAGAGAAATGCAGGAAAATTGGACCTCAGGGTAAAACCATTAAACTTCTGGTGAAAGCACATTTTCTGTTAAATTAAAAACTATCTGACTCTGTGGTTGAAAACAAATCAGCAAGATTAATTTCCATAAGACTGACTGGTCAACAGTATTTTTTTAAACGGGTATATTTCGACTTTGTGGAAATAATACAGAACCCCAGTCATTGAAATTTGTATCTGGAAGGGATCAAAGGATGGTAGGAGATGGGTGAGGGGCTAAGGAATTAAAGATCTGGCTAAATGTATGCCACCTGCCCCTCCTCCCAGCTGTGTGGTTGGTGGCCACGAAGATTCCAGGGAGCAGGGGGACCAATAAGAAGGAACAGAGGCTACAGAGCAGGCTGTCCAGTGAGAGGAAGATGATGTGGATTGAGCGTGGAAGAACTAACCACGTGATCCAGGGGTGAACCGGAATGTCTCCTGTTTCTCTCAGAGCTTTGGAGAGAAACCTCATGTGCTCAAACTCACTGCGTTCTGCAGGGAGCTAGATCATGTTCTCGAGATGTTTAACGACATCGTTTTGTTGCCTAAAACCTCCCTGGTCTCCTGCTAGTCAACACACCGCCAGCCATTCAGTCATTAGCCCTCTTTTCATGTGTCCACTCTGACCAGCTCTGGGACCGCAAAGTCCATAAAGACCCAATTTGCCTTCAGGAAGCTTCCACAGTCTACCTGTGCAGGTGACGGCGGCAGCTGGGAAGACCTACCAGTCAACGGTTATGAACTATGTTACCGTACACCAGACACGGTGCTACATGAGTTGTCTACAGCATTGTGGTTTTTTTTTTTTTTTTTAAGATTTTATTTATTTATTTGACAGAGATCACAAGTAGGCAGAGAGGCAGGCAGAGAGAGAGAGAGAGGAGGAAGCGGGCTCCCTGCAGAGCAGAGAGCCCGATGTGGGGCTCAATCCCAGGACCCTGAGATCATGACCTGAGCCGAAGGCAGAGGCTTAACTCACTGAGCCACCCAGGGACCCCTACAGCATTGTGTTTAACCTTCACAACAGTCCTTTGCGCTGTAGTTGTTTTTTCCCCCACTGTTCAGGATGAGGGCATTGAAGCATAGGACCATTTAGTGACATTACTAGTAACCCATGGAGGCTGGACGGAGACACGGGACAATCTGACTCCGGACTTTTGCCCTTCAGCCGGCTGCATGGAACTGCCCAACAGGATGCAGGTGATTAGGTATTGAGTAAAGTACGTTTGCAATGTATTTTGTGGGAAAGGGCAGATGAAAAATCAGAGGGTATATGCTCAATTTGGAAAAGCCACCAAAATAGTCCCAGTATTGTCCCTGGATGATGAGATTAAGGGTAGGGTCTCCTCCCCCTACCTCCTGCGCTTCCTCCAGTTCTCTCTTTTCGTCCTCCTCTGTGTATTTCCCAAACCTTTACAATGAATGTGTAGTAATTTTATAATAAGCCTGTAATTAAAGGTTTCCACTGGGAATATGTCTCCCGTATATGAAAAAATGAAAGGTATTCAGTCATCCTAATTGGGATACATCTATTGAGTACATCAGGATCAGGATACAAGTTGTGCCTACAGTTTGATAATATATACTCTGTTTTGTGCATGGATTTTTCTTAGTAGCTCATGGGATCACAGCCAGAGTAACATCCTGTTGCTTATTTCCGTTTTATTAAAGGGTAAGTTTTGCTTTTAATTTCAAGAAAATCATATGGAGTTGTGTGCTACATGGTGAAGTTTAGAGTCCACCCCCCCCCCAACTTTCAGAGCAAAAGGGTCTTGGTTCTTTGGGTGGCACAGTTTGCCAAGAGAAGAGGGCCGGGCTCTTGCCCGGGTTTGCCTGGCGTGAAGCAGAGGAGGGAAGACACCAACACATAGGGGCTCCGGTAAAGGGACCGCTGATGCACTTAGTAGAGGTAAGCGGGCTTTAGGACCCCAGGGAAGTCACAGGGAGGCCAGTGGGGCAGGTGGGCAGGAAAGAATGTGTCTGAAGGGCCCGGGTGGGAGGCTGCTGCAGCTCTCACCAGCTATCCAGCAAGACTTGTGTGGCAAGTACTGTGTTTTAAAGGACCAGACACATATTAATCAAGCAGACCATTTCGGGTTCTTTTCTGATGATCAAAGCTCCTCCACAGAAAGCAAATAAAGCATGATGTTCTTAATTACCTTAACGTGAGTTACTTGCTTAATGGGTTTTTTGTTTTTTGGTTTTTGTTTTTAAAAATTTTATTTATTTATTTGACAGAGAGAAATCACAAGTGGACAGAGAGGCAGGCAGAGAGGGAGAGGAGGAAGCAGGCTCCCTGCCGAGCAGAGAGCCCTATGCGGGGCTCGATCCCAGGACCCTGGAACCATGACCTGAGCCGAAGGCAGAAGCTTTAACCCACTGAGCCACCCAGGCGCCCCGCTTAATGGTTTTAAAAGAAGAAATTGAATACTCACCAACTTCCTTCAGTTTCTCCGTATATGGCTAAGCTGTTTGTTCCTAGAATTATGAAAATAAATTTGCCAAACAAATCACAACTTCATTCTAAAACCAGAAAGAGGGGTGCCTTGGTGGCTCCGTCAATTAAGCGTCTGCCTTTTGCTCAGGTCATGATCAGGGGTCCTTGGGATCAAGCCCCATATTGGGCTCCCTGCTCAATGGGGAGTCTGCTTCTCCCTCTGCCCCTTCCCCCCACCCCCCTTCCTCTCTCTCTCTCTCTCTCAAATAAAAAGAAATCTTTAAAACCAGAAAGATTGATTCTTTGGTGATTTCCAGTTTTCAATCATCTGTCCCCTTGTTACTCTTGATTAGCAACTCTAATTAGTTGCTTCTGCACCATTGTCATGTATGAATGGCTAGAAACACCCAGCTGGGGAATCAGAATGGTTGAGATAGTTAATCTCCTGTTTTGAAATTAACCCACTTTAGCTCTCAGAGCATCTAACTGGATGTATTCCCTCCATCCCTTAATTTTGACAACTACATCAGTGGTTGTGATATGTTGGATTCTTACATGTATATAATTAAACTACAGAGGTGCCTGGGTGGCTTAGTCAGTTAAACTTCCGCTCAGGTTATAATCCCAGGGTCCTGGGATCCAGCCCCGCATTGGGCTCCCAGGTCAGCTTGGAGTCTTCTTCTCCCTCTCCCTCTACTTGGCTCCCCACCCCTGCTCCTGCTCCTGCAGTGGCGCACACTATTTCAGATAAATAAAATGTTTTTTAAAAACCTGTAAACTTCACATTGCCACACAACGTACTTTTTTGAAGTGTTAATGTTCTGATAATGTAACTATAACACCATCGGATGCATTGAAAGTCAAGGAATATAGTTAGTTTCATTACCTTTTCTTTAGAGCCAAGAAGGATTCTGGAAACTTGTGTTGCTATGAGCAAACACATGTTAACCAAAGAAATTATATTGTCTTTTAGTGATAATAGTGTTTTTCAAGAAGATAACTTTTCATTGATTATCTCAGAAGGTTAAATATGTTTATAAAAGCTAAATAAGCTTAGTCACATAAAGATAAAAAATTTTTTCAACATCTTTATAGTTAGGGAAGACTAAAATGATTGTTTTAATTATGGTTTTTAATGCTTTTTTCTTTTTATAAGTATATTGGTAATACATATTAATTGCAGACAAAATCCATTTAGGTAAATAATAGGAGAAAGGAATCAAGCCTAAACCCCTCACTCAGAAATAACCACTGTGAACCTTTTCAGTTCTATCCTTCCAGATTTTAATTATTTGAAAATTATAATACATAATTATACAGATAAGTTTACATAAAATATTTAAATACAGGGGCGCCTGAGTGGCTCAGTGGGTTAAAGCCTCTGCTTTTGGCTCGGGTCATGATCCCACGGTCCTGGGATCGAGCCCCACATCGGGCTCTCTGCTCCGCGGAGAGCCTGCTTCCTCCTCTCTCTCCCTGCTTGCCTCTCTGCCTACTTGTGATCTCTGTCTGTCAAATAAATAAATAAGATATTTTTAAAAAATATTTAAATACAGTTTATGATTATATAAATACATTTAAAAAATAGCACTTGATTGCCTACCATATGTAGGCACTAAGTATTGTTTCAAAATGAAGCTCAAAAGCTAAAATCGGACACAGTGGACCCTAAGGGTGTATCCTTTACACCTCACAAAACCCCTGGGAGATAGGTGCTATTTTTATTCTCATTTTATAGATAAGGCAACAGAAACACAGGTTAAATAACTGGCCCGAGAGCACACAGCTCAAATTTGAATAATCAAGACTGAGCTCAACCCTTCATTTTGAAGCAATTACACTCTAGTGAATCATGCCTAATTCTTTACAAATCCAGTTATGGATTTTATGTGGGTAGATTTTCTTCTTCCCTCAAATCTTGGGCCCTGTGTAATACCATCATCAAAGGCATGCAGGGGTATGTGAGGAGTAAGGGGAAGGCAGGCCAAGAAGCCCTAAGAAGCCCTGGTTCTCCACCCTTATCCCGGGTCCTGGGATCTCTGGTGGGGAAGATGGAGGAGGCTGAGTAGAATGAGAGGCTTTTTTTCTCCTCCCTCACATCTCTGGATCCTCAGGAAAGAGTTGTGGATTCCTTAGAGGAGAAAAGGAATGCAAATTTATTGGTTCCCCATTCTGCTGCATGTTTTTAATATGTGCCACAACACCTCGGAGAACAGGAAGGAGGAGCGATGAAAGACGCTTTGAGGTATAAAAAGACCTTGGAAGATCTGGCAAAGATTGTCAGTGCTCAGTGCTCAGCCATCTCCCTCTTGCCAGCCCACACCCTTCTATTTTAAGGACCTGGGCAGGTGTTTAGGTATTATTTTGAGGTCTGTGTTAGCAACAGTTATAAAAATAGCTACTTTCACAGATAGGTATTTAAATCTTGTTTCTAGAAAATGTATGTGAGAAATTATAGTTCCTGAATATTTGTTTTTATAGTGTTCCCTCTTTATCAAGAGCTCTGTAATAGGATATTTCAAAATAGCAATATATACTACACTAAAATAGGATTCAATAAAAATAATTTATTCGGAATTTCTGGTCAACAATTGCATAAAGAGAGGCACACCTTAACTGTAATGCACCGCTCTGGTAAATTAGTGCCAGACCAGTTCCTGACACTTAGACATTCAGTAACTGCTGACCTAAGATGCATAATGTTTTCTTCAAAATGTGCATCTGTGCATGGGATGCATGAGTAAAACAGTCTTTGAGGTATGAATTCTTGAGTCATTTAGAAAAGAGGACTTCCTGTATTTGGCTTTTTTTTTAATCAGTTATAGAAAATCCTCAGACTTTGTGAACTGTTGCATCTCTTCAATCTAGTTTTTCCTTTTTTAAAATTAAAAAAAAATTTTTTTTTTTTTTGAGAGCGTGAGTTAGGGTTGGGAGGCAGAAGGAGAGGAAGAGAGAGACTCTTAAGCAGGCTCCAAGCCCAGCATGGAGCCTGATGTGGGGCTCCATTTCACGACGTTAAGAGCATGACCTGAGCTTGAAATCAAGAGTTTGTTGCTTAACCAACTGAGCCACCCAGGTGCTTGCTCATTAAAAAAAAATAAAAAAATTTATTTTAATTGAAATATAGTCGACATACAATAATACATTAGTTTCAGGTGTACAACATAGTAATTGACAATTTAGGTTCTCCTTTGGGACTCTCCTTATATATTAGACCATCTCATTCTCTCCTTTACATCTCTGTGCCTCTTTTGCATGTTTTGTCTCCAAGTCTGTGTGCTGCAATGTGGGTAATTTCTTCTGATTCATCCTTCTGTTTGCTAATTCTGTCTTCAGCTCTGTTTAAATGATTACTTCATCCTCCATGCCCATTGTACTGAATTTTAGTATTTGGGTTTCTTCTGTGGGCAGTTTTAACTATTTTTAAGAATTGGTACCTCACGACTCATTATTTTTAAGAGGTCTTTTGAAAACCAGAGAAAATTTGCTAATGTTTAATGGTATAAAACTTATTTGCTCTGAAACTATCATATGAGTGTATTAAATACTGTTATCACTTTTCTATATTTACTAAAATGGCTTAAAAATGCAAACAATGAAAGGACATGATGGACCCAGATTATAAATCGTGATGAATATTTTTTCCTAGGGTAACCTGGATTAAACCATGAACAGAATATTTTTATTTCTGTAGTTACCTTTTTCCCCAAAGTTTCCATTTTTCAGACTCGTAATCATTTTTATTACTTCCTATTGCTTATTTTTGTGATGTAATTTTTAAAATGTTCTTAAGTCTTCCATAGCTATGTTTTATCCCAGTATATGAGGTCCTTGTTGTCTCAGTTGTTTGTTGTTTCTGCTGACTGTTGCTATGATGGAGTTCATATTTAGTTAATGTTAAACTGCGAAACTAGAAGGTCTAAGTTAAGGTACTTTTCTCCAAAGACTGTTAGCATTTGTCATCAGACTTGTTGACTTAGGACCACCCTAGCCCCTGCTCAGCATCCCGGGCTCATCAGAGACTCTCTGGCTCACCTCTGTCACCTTGGTGCTGCCTAATATCCCAGACTCCTACCATAGCACTGACAATAGCATTTGCTCTCAGGAAAACACTAGTTTTTCCAGCCCTTGAGTATCTTTTGTTTATTTTTTATTTTATTTTTTATTTTTTTTAAGAATTTATTTATTTATTCGACAGAGAGAGATCACAAGTAAGGAGAGAGGCAGGCAGAGAGAGAGAGGAGGAAGCAGGCTCTCTGCGGAGCAGAGAGCCTAATGCGGGACTCGATCCCAGGACCCTGAGATCATGACCTGAGCCAAAGGCAGAGGCTTAACCCACTGAGCCACCCAGGCGCCCTCTTTTGTTTATTTTCATGTTGGAAATTTCTCTTATTTACTGTGAGCTCAGAGCTGCAATGAAACATTTAAATGCCAGTTGTCCTGTATTTGAGGACAACTGTATTTGTTGTCCTGTATTTGAGGACAGATTTTTTTTTAAATTTTTTAAAAATTTTTAAATAAAACATTTTTTTAAATATTTGTCCTGTATTTGAGGACAACCCCTTCAGCGGGTCTAACCCACCATTCTCCTGGAAGTGGAATTCTGTAACATTATATAACCTTTGACTACAACTTCCCTTGAAAGTAGTTTGAGATAAAACCGAGAAACCAGTGTCCTGAGCCACAACTGATTGTGTTACCGGAGTATTTTATTATCCCGGATGGCCAAATGACTGTTGACAAACTCCCAGAATTGGTTCTTTCATCCTGATGAGATTAACCAGAAAACTAACCAATCTTCATTTCACACTGCCTGCATGAAGCTAGGTTTAGTAATTACTCCTAAGGCCCTCCATCTTTATTACAGCACACCACTACTCCTTCCATACCACTTAATCCCAATTGCTCAACTAAACACCAGGACCAAAGTTGTTTCATGTTAATTGGGCTCTTCAATAATAGTATCATGGACTTTTCTTTTCTACCTGTATTTTAAAATTATAGTGTTTTATAAAATGGCACAGGTTTTTTAACCTTGATTTTATTCTTATCACATTTGCTTTAATAGTTTTTCTAGTGCTCTGTATGATTTATGGTTTCAATTCAGTCTGTGTACTCACTCCCCTCATCCTTTTATGATATTAGTGCCTAATGTAGTTCAGAGCTGTGCCTTACTCATATTTCTCAGTATTGGATAATTCTTATTTATTTGATTTGGAGGCTTGCAGATTCACTGTCACATCTCTCCTGGGCGATGTATCCAAAGAGAGAGAAGGTGACTGCTTATGCCTTTACTATCAGCACATTAACTTTGTAGGGGGTGTTAGAAGGGAAACATGTCTTGACATTCAGTTGTACTCTATTAAACAACCAGTTTCTAGTATGTTCAGACCTTTACAAGGTCATGGAGCATCTTTAGACTTGAAGTGTAAGACAGTATAAATCACACTCCAGGCTAAATGTCTTTGGTTAAGCAACCATAGCTCACAATTCCTTATCATATCATTGTTGATCCATCATGCTTATCTTTATATATGTAAATCAAAGGGAAATAAAAATGTACATACCTTTTGGCCCAGTCATTCTGCTCTTTTGAATTTATCCTGAGGAAATTGTCCAACAGCATTAAAAGCAAAAAAAAAAGAAAAAAAAGAAAAGAAACTCGTGTGTAAAATGATGCATATTATCGCATTTTCTGCAATAGAAAATAATGGACATGAGTTAAATGCACATATTTTATTAGAGGGCATCAACTTGATGAACTATGATGCAGACATTCCAGTCATAATGACTGTAGAAACCTGGGGGATGATTGGTAAGGGTTCATGGTAAGTTAACAAAATCGGTAATGGGATTGAATATGTAGTGATGCTAAATTGACAAATCGGCAGACTTATGGACACAAATTAGGCAAGAAGATATAAAAATGAAAAGCAGGGACGCCTGGGTGGCTCAGTTGGTTAAGCGGCTGCCTTCGGCTCAGGTCATGATCCCAGCGTCCTGGGATCGAGTCCCACATCGGGCTCCTTGCTCAGCACGCAGCCTGCTTCTCCCTCTGCCTCTGCCTGCCACTCTGTCTGCCTGTGCTTGCTCGCTCTCTCTTCCTCTCTCTCTGACAAATAAATTTTTAAAAAAATTTTAAAAAATTAAAAATAAATAAATAAAAATGAAAAGCATTGGGGCACCTGGATGGCTAAGTGGGTTAAGCCTCTGCCTTCGGCTCAGGTCATGATCTCAGGGTCCTGGGATGGAGCCCCACATCAGGCTCTCTGCTCAGCAGGGATCCTGCTTCCTCTTCTCTCTCTGCCTGCTGCTCTGCCTACTTCTGATCTCTGTCTGTCAAATAAATAAGATCTTTAAAAAAAAAAAAAACAGTTTAAAAATGAAAAGCGTTGTGTGAGCTTTGGGAATTAGAAGTAATTTTGTTCATTTGAAATATTTCTCTTAAACTCCATTATGTGATTTTTATAGCAAATGTGTGATTTTTGAAAGGAGTTAAGAAAAAAAGTATAGATAAATATAGGACATCTCAGTTGGCTCATAGACCGAGTGCTTACAGCTTTTATACTCTCTGGTGAGAGTAGGCTTTCAGTATGATGTTAAAGGGACATTTTTTATTTTTAAAGAATTTATTTGAGAGAGACAGTAAGCACCAGCAAGGGGGAGAGGCAGAGGGAGAACAGACTCCCTGCTGAGCAAGGAGCCAGAGGGAAGGCTCCATCCCAGGACCCCGAGATCATAACCTGAGCTGAAGGCAGGCAGTTAACTGAGTGAGACACCAAGACACCCCTAAAGGGACATTTTAAGCAGATCATCCTTTGGAAGCGGAGAGCATTTTGAAGAGGCAGTGTTAGCAGAGGAAATGAGGCTGGATTATTTATCTCATTTTCTTTTTCATTTTTATCACCGTTGACAGATTGAATCTCTTCTTGTGACCACCCCTCATAACCAAATGCCCCCAGGCCCTTACTCCTTTTCCAGAGCTCTACTCCAGCCAAGGAAAATGTATCTAACATGTGAGCTTCACACATTTGGATGACTTCCATGATATCTTTCTAAACTTCCTAATCAATTTTCTTTCCCATATAGTCACCAATTTAAATATCCTCTCATGTCCTGTTTTGAAACCTGCCTAAATGCTCACTTTCCTGAGGAAACTACTCAGGGCGGCCTCATCCCATATCCTGCCCTGCCTTGTGTTTTGTTTTGCTTTATTTTAATTCCAGTATAGTTACACCCTGCCCTGCCTGAGAATCCATCACCTCACATAGGCCCCTTGCCTTAAGGTTCTCAGCTTTACCTAGGATTTTGCTAATACCCATTTGCTCATAATTTTATGATGTGGGGTGTATGTCCTTAAGTTGACTTCTACCTGCATATTAACCTTGGTTCCTCATTTTAGTTTTACTGACAAGGGTGTAAGCCCTGCTTCTTTTTCCTTGTCTATTTGCATAGCTCTCAGAATCATGATCTGCATTGAGCTCCAGTCAGGAAATGGTAGACTCAGAAACTTCAGTAGTTTTTGTTGTTTTTTTTTAAGATCTTATTTATTTATTTGTCAGAGAGAGAGGGAGAGAGAGAGAGCGAGCACAGGCAGACAGAGTGGCAGGCAAAGGCAGAGGGAGAAGCAGGCTGAGCAAAGAGCCCGATGTGGGACTTGATCCCAGGATGCTGGGATCATGACCTGAGCCGAAGGCAGCTGCTTAACCAACTGAGCCACCCAGGCGTCCCGAAACTTAAGTAGTTTTAAGTGGAAGAATCTAAGTGTTTATTTTCAGTGGCAAAATGATCCTGAGAATAGTAACCTTTTCTGAACACTTGCTACATGACATGCACTAGGTCATGACATGCCTACCTATAACCGTATTAGCTAGATATTATGATCTAATTTTTAAGTTAAGGAAACTGAGGCAGGCATAGAGAGTCTAAGAAGCTAGTAAGTAAATGGCTGATAGGGTAGCATAAACTTCAAAACCATCATCACATGGTGAAAATTGGCACAGCTGGAGTTGAATGCAGTTGTGGAAAGATTTGATTTCATTTCAATATTTCAGAACTTGGAAGATGCCATACAAACATACAAATTTTGGCTTTTCTTGAAAAATAGAAAAGTCTGGCAACAGTTTGCTGGAGTTGAGTGGAATCTGTGCCTTTAGAAGGGAAACAGACTCCTTCTCAGCATGGCCACAGGTGGGCCCATGTCACTATCATTTTATGGTGCTGCTTAATATTTAAAGGTTTTCCTGTTAAGCAAAATCCTGCTTCATTTGGGGCTCCCTGGTTACTCCAATTCGTATTTGCAATTTTGAGCTTTATGGGGAAAAGTTAACATGAAATCCTGAGTGGTTCAAGAGTTGTAGTTAATTGGTCCCTTTGAAGTAGACTCATTGAACATAATCACTGAAGTGTAACGTAGTCACCGAGTCGTAAGTAGGAACAGAAGCAATTTGGCAAAGAAAAATTTAGGTTTGCTTAAAATCTCTGGGAAAATATCGTCAGTCTCTCTATCATGCCATAGTTGGATATTTCCTATGCTTTGTTTAAAAGGAGAATCAGTATACCAAAGTAATCATTTTGTATCATGTCGCTACTTAACAGCTCTTGCCAGCTTCTCTTCACCTTCCAGCTTTGGCTCACCAGGGCTCCCATGATCTGGCCTGTGCTTTCTCCTCAAGCCTCATCTCCTCCCAAAATCAATGTTATGTAAGCAAACTAGTCCAGAAAAGTTTCAATTTTAAATAGACGACCTGGGTCAGACTTCAACAAGGACATGACTTTGGGTGATGGAAAGGAGCCATCCAGGTGCATATTTGGGAAACAGCATTCCAGGAAGAAGAAAGAAGTATAAAGGCCCTGAGGCAGCAGCATTCCTGATTTGTTTGAACCAGAGAGGGGAGAGCAGTGTGGCTGGAGTAGTAGCATGAAGGAAAGGAGAGAGCTCTGACAGATGAGGTCAGAGAGATTATAAGGGCCTGGGTCATAGGGAGCCTTTGGGTCGTAATAAGCATACCTAGGTGACATGGAATTCATTGGAGATTTTCCAGTAAGGGAATGACATGATTTGACTTATGTTTAATGAGATCATCCTGGCTCTGGTGCTGTTATAAATTGAAAAGAGCCAAGAATCAGAAAGATGGGTTAAGAGGCTTTTACAGTAATTCACGTAAGAGATGATGGTGGTTCAGACCAGAGTGGTGAGAAGTGATAAGATTCCAGGTACAGTTTGAAGGATGAATCAACACATTTTGTTAACAGACCAGATGTGGGGCATGAGGGAAAGAGTAGCATCAAAGATGAGATTAAGGTGTTTGGTCACCAACTGGGAAAATGAATATTTACTGAGCTAGAGAGTATTTAGGGGGGCATGTTTGGGGGAGTGGGGTGTGGTGAGCAAGGAGTTTGTGCAAGACAAGTTAAATTTGGCAAGCCTGTGTGACATCTCCTTTGGATGTCTAACAGGTAATTGGTTAAATGAGTCTGAGCCCAGGAGAGAAGTTCCAGACTGAAGATAGGAATGTGGGAGTCATCAGCATATAGGTATTATTGAGAGCTGTGATTCTAGCTGAGAAACCCCAAGGGATGGAGCCCAGGAGTATTCTGGCCGGTCCTTAGAGATCAGGGAGATGAGAAGGATTTTGAAGAGGAACAACCAGAAAAACAGAAGGAGAATTAAGCATTCTTTTTTTTAATGTTCTAGAACTTAAGGGGGGAAAGGGTGAATGATTCAAAGAAGAGTGAATTACTGCCGATGAAAACTCAAAAATGGGAGGAATTCTGACCCATTCTGACCAGGGATCATTAGATTTAGCAAGTAGAGGTCATAGGCACCTGGAGAAGAGTGGGCAAGGTCCCTGCTATTGGAATTTACGTGGTAGGGAGGAATAATGACAATAAAAAGTTTGACATAAATTTGTAATCTGTGGTCAGGTAATAAGAAATGCTACAGGCCAAAAAAAAAAAAAAGTGAGATAATGACAGACATGCTATTTTAGATAAGGCTGTCAGAGAATACCTCCTTGAAGAGGTAACATTTGAGTGCAGATCTGAAGGAAGTGTGGGCACCAAGTCTGCAGACATATGTACAGCCTTATGAATTCTAAATCCAGTGTCCTTCAGTCAAATGGTCACGTGTCAGGACTAATTGTTTGCATCTCCAAAATGTCCCAGTTGTTGAGTATTTTGCATATAACCTCTGGTTCAGCCTATGAATATATGGGAAAATAGTGTTTCCATTGGAAAAAGCAGCATGGTCGAAGATCCTGAGGCAAAGTGTGTTCAAATGCTCAAGAAACCAACCCATACGTAGTCAGTGCGGCTAGAGTATGGAGAGGAATGAGCTTGGGGCTCTTGCTGCTCTTAGGAAAGCTCTCCCTAAGACCTGCTGTTATCTACCAGTAATTAGGTGACTTAAAAGACGGTCTGTCTCTGAACGTGTGTATGGTTGTCTAGTTTGTGTGTATGTATAGTATGTGTATCTACGTATCTGTGTAATTATGTATCGTACCCACGTAATTTTGCTCATTGCCAGTTAGAAGAAATGTCTCCTTGCATGGATATTACTTCTGCATACCACCAGTAAGTGCTACACTCAGCAATTTGGAGTTCCATATTTGTAAAGAGAAAGGAAAATTCTAAGGACTGAGTTTTTTCTTGAAGATCTTCTCAAGGAGAGGGATTCTTATACAAATCAAATATCAGCCTTTAAGAAAACTATAAACTCACCTACTTCCCTCTCTGAGAAATCTGGGTCTGTAAACTCATAATTTCTTTTGGGTTTCTTATAATCTAGAATATGTCAACGGAAAATACCTTTCTCCAGGTTTTAGGAGTAGTTTCTGCTCAAATCTACTTTATAAAATTAGGGGAAAAAATTAAAAAGGAAAAAATTATAATTAGAAAAATATTCCCCCATAATAAAAATCTTAAACACCTCAAAATCCAGTTTCATTTTTGTGCTCCCTTCTGAATTTTGTTTCATGCTGGAACATATTTATATCATTAGAATAGATATATGTAAATGTATATATGTATGTATGTATCTTTCTACTTTCCTCAGAATTTTATATGTGCTTCTCCATATTTACCTTTTTAATGGCACTACAATATTCAGTGCTCATAATTAAAAGTAATTTTATATACTTCTGTGTATGTATTCATATGTATGTGTATATATTTACATATATAGTTCTACTTTTCTCTTAATGATTTTAAGAGAATAGACATTTCTGTATCAGATTTATCTTTTTAATGATGGCATATTATTCAATTATATCAACATACTACAATAAACTTGGCTCCCCCATTAGGGGGCATTTAAATTGTTTATAGTTGGTTTTTATTGTAAGCATTATCCACATTTAAAAAATTATATCCCTAGATAAATTACAACTGTGCAATCACCAAACATGTGCACTGTTTTCTCATTGGTAAACCACTCTCCAGATATGTGCTATTTTTTTTTAATTTCATTTATTTATTTGACAGAGATCACAAGTAGGCAGAGAGGCAGGCAGAGAGAGAGAGAGTGGGGAAGCATCCAGGACCTTGGGATCATGACCTGAGCTGAAGGCAGAGGCTTTAACCTACTGAGCCACCCAGGTACCCTCAATATGTGCTATTTTTTAAAAAATTTATTTATTTGTCAGAGAGAGAGGGGGAGAGAGAGAGCGAGCACAGGCAGAGTGGCAGGCAGAGGCAGAGTGAGAAGCAGGTTCCCTGCTGAGCAAGGAGCCCGATGTGGGACTCGATCCCAGGACGCTGGGATCATGACCTGAGCCGAAGGCAGCCGCTTAACCAACTGAGTCACCCAGGCGTCCCAATATGTGCTATTTTAATGTCAGTAATGAATGAATTATTTTTCCCAGTCCAAATCCCAGGACTTTTATCATTTAAAAAAAAAAAGTTTTTCTGGAATATATGCTGATGTTATTCCTTTCATTTGTATTTCTTTAATTATTAACAATGTTTCTGTGTTTGGGGGTTTTTTTGGTTGATGGTGGTTTTTTATTTTTACTTTCTTTATTTCCTCTTTAATTAAATTTCTGAATCTCTCGTCCATTTATCCATTGGGGTTTTGATGGTGGCCTTGCTTAAAAATGCTTTAAATGTCTTAATTTTAAAAAACTTTTTAAACATTTTTAAATTTTACTTAGAAATTAACCCTTGTTAAAGCTCTCGTAAATTCTTTTCCTCTTCCGTTAAGCTTTTTAATCTTAATTTTATCGCCTTTGTAGCTCTTATTTTTACCATTTTCCTTTTGGGTATACTGCTTTTTTTTTCTTTCTAGATCCTATTATCTTAAGAGTTAAACAAAAAAAAACTATCAACCTTATCTTTGAGATGGCTACATTTTTCAATTGTTATTACAATTACTATTTACTTATAGACTATTTTTAATTCCTTCCTCACTGTTAGCAAAATATAAACCTTTGAAATACCTAGCTTCCTTATTTTTACCTTTGCCTCATTTTCTAAGGTGTGTTTCATCCCTTTGTTGAGGCACAATTGATGTTAACAGTATTTCCTAGTATCTGTCACAGCAAATGTACCAGCCCAGTCTGTGGCTGAGTATCAGGCCAACTGTCGCTCTTATTTTGAAAGTTGATTACTGCTAGCCCTTGATCTTAGATTTTATCAGGAAAAGGGTGAGAAATAAGAATTCTGTTGGCTTCAGTCAGCTTGGTATATCTCTGTAGCTTCCACAAAGCAATATATGACAAAAGAAGCAATTAGGAGAGATTCCTTCTTCTTCTCCTCCTCCCCTTCCCTCTCATCTTAATTGCAACATCCCATTCTTTCTCACTCCCATGCACTTCTGACCCATTCCAGATGCTGCCTGCCAAGGGTGGTCTTTGTTGGCTTTGTTCCCCAGTGGTCCTTGGATGGGCAACACCATATTGGTAACATTCATTCAGAACATAGCTTAATGGAGACTTTGAGCCTCATTGTACTTATAGCAGTTAGCTTACTATGTAGCAGTTCTGCTGTGAATTACTCCATACTTAGCCCAGTGGTGGTATGTTACAGCAACAGGATTTCACTGGTTTCATTCAAGACTTTATTTTCCATGGAATATAAAATACGGCTTTATATGACATGATGAAATTGTTCATGAAAGTGAAGGTAGGTGCAGAGTAGATCTCGGTCTTTAAGGAGGTTAATGAAAGTGGGGCACTACTCCTCTTGCTTTGGTTTTTTTCCTGATCCTCTCCACGCTACCTTGGTAGCATACTCACAGCTGTGTTTCTCAGGTACCACACCTTCATTTTTGTATTCTCTTCTGGTTAATTGCTATATCAGTGGTTGGGACTTTGATCACCTCAAGGGAAAAATGACATCCTGTAGAAATACATGCAACATTAAATTCTTCGATGAAAGACAATAAAAAAATTTAACAGAAGGAAAGTACTTTCACCAAACAAGCACCGAGAAGACCTTTTATCACCTGGTGCCTTTGTTGTTTCTGAGCTATGATTCCAGAAAAACCATCTTGTGCATACAATTCAAGAACAGAGTCAACTGTATGAAGAAGTTTCTATTGTCCATGTTAACTTTAATTTGACGGGATTTTTTGTGTGTTTGGGGGCAATTAAAAAAATCTTTGGCCTCCATTTTCTGTTTTTCAGGGTTAAATGATCTATAACCATATACACTGATATATTCCTTGAATTTTTTTTTAAGATTTTATTTATTTATTTGACAGACAGAGATCACAAGTAGGCAAGAGAGGCAGGGAGAGAGAGAGGAGGAAGCAGGCTCTCCGAGGAGCAGAGAGCCCAATGCGGGGCTTGATCCCAGGACCCTGAGATCATGACCCGGGCTGAAAGCAGAGGCTTTAACCCACTGAGCCACCCAGGCGCCCCCTTTGAATTTTATTTTTGATAAAAAAATGTATCCTGTGAGTCACTATGTGTGTGTACGTGTCTGACTTTGATGAGTTTTGGGAACATGCTCGGAGTTACACAAGCTCACTTCCTTGATCTAGACTAGCCTCTGCCCTTCTGGGCTACGAATGGAAATCCTGTTGACAGTGGAGAACTGGGGTGGGGGTGGGGTGGGGGTTGTTCAGTGCGGGGTCAAGGTTAATGGCACTTGGCACGTGCAGAATACGGTCACAGCATTTTCACATAGGTAACAACTAGCAAAAGTTACAAGTCAATTCCTCACACGTGGTTCTTGAGCTTTTTTTGTAGATGTAGGCCAGCTGTGAAATATGAAAGCAGGCGGGCACACACATGTGTGCACACACACATGTAAGCGCAGGCATGCACACGGTTTTCCCATGAGCGAGGGAGGTCTGGATTGGACTTCAAAACTGAGTTTGAGGGCTGTTCCTTTCTGTGGGGATGGGAAGAGGTCATTTTGTTTTATTGGTGTCTAGGGTAAATGTGAAGATTTAAAAGGCCAAGAAAATGAAGTGATCCAAAAATGTACTGCAGCCAAGGTGAAATAAGCAAGATCTTGCCTTTTATCCTGACATCTGTTTCTAAGGAATGACGGACATACCTCCTCTTACCTAGCCCCCGTGGTTGTGGGGCCATATGACCTATCTGGCAGTACTTCCCTCACCAATGGAAGAAACGTGGAGAAAACCGAGCATGATCAATCGCCTTTTGATTTGAATTAATCTTCAGCTGGCAAAGAAACAAAACAAAGATGGTCATGGGAACAGAGCAACACAGATGTTCAGAAGCTGAGGAAGCAATCAGCAGTTTGAAAGGAATTCTTCGTACCCCATGCTTCCAAAGATATGGAACCAATGACTCATGAAGTGTGAACTTCAATTTTGGCCCTGGTGGGTGTCAGTAAATAGCAGTTGTGTGAAAGCAAAGTCTACTCTGAAGCTTCCTCCCAGGCTTGTGGTTGTGTATTTCCTAGAATGCTCCAATAACAAGTTTATATAACTTGTCTCAAGCTTTGGCAACCAAAGAATGTACTCTAGTCCAGTCACGAATGTGAGTAACAGAAGAATGCATTCTATTTAAAGAGGAGTGTTAGTATCTTTAGTGTTGGTATATTGAGGTAGGACACAAAATCTGAAAGCTTTGTAGAAATACAATTCCCCTAGTCCCCATCCAAGGTTATAAGAGAGACAAAACTTTATCAACTCTCAGTCAGACCAGACTGATATTTTGACATCCTTTTGCCTGTTGTGCTGAATCCCATCTTTGGATCATAATTCATTCCAGAATTTCTGTAACTTTAAAATGTTCCCATTTTTATCCATTGCCTGTATTTCCCTCTATGTAATTAGACCCTTTGGCTTTCCTGTCAAGTCCTTGTTCCTTTACATTTGTAATTTATTTCCATTTGACCTTTCGTGTGGAGACCTTGATGAACACATATTCTCTGGCTGAACTTCCATTTCATATAAAATACGTTGCAAATATATTTATACTTTAAGATGAGAAGAACCCTTTATTGGGTTATCTTAAAGTGGCGTAATACTTGATAAGGATGTGTTTGTAAATAAAAATGGGTTAATAAATTCTGTAGGTTACTATGTCAGCACAATTGCTTGAAATCAGGGATGTGACTTATGGAAGTTTATAACCCAGAATCCAACGCAAGGTGCTTTGAATGGAATAGGACCCTAATCCATGTTCACTGAGTTTAACTTAGAGTGTGTTCTATTCAAGAGAATGGTTTTGGCCGCACACATCAAATTTCTCTGACGCACACATGTATAGACTAGAGAGTGAAGAGTGGTGTGACCCTCAACTTAACAAGATATCTCTGTGAAGTCTCCAGTTTTGATTTAAAATTGTTCTGTATTCTATTCTTATACATTGATCTGGGAAGTTTCAGTAGAGCTTAATGATTTAGAACATGGCTCACCTTCCTAGAGCTAACACCTTTTAGCCAAATGCCTTTGTAAAAGTTTCTAAACCTCTCTAAACTGCCAGTTTTCTTATGTATGAAATGAAAATTCTATTGGGCTGTACTTGAGAGTTATTATGATAATTAAGAGATAATGCTTGTGCAATACTTATTCGCTGCCCTGGTATGTGGTAAATGTTCCATAAACAATAGCTATAAATAGATATATTAATGTATTACTAGGTTTCTCCCATTCCCAAACCAAAACAAATGTTACAAGATGCTCCAGTAAGATGTACAAGGTTTTTCCAAGTTTTGAAGTCTGGTTCAGACCATCCTGGGCTCGTGTGAGCACAGCGTGTGCTTGTACTTTGCTTCAATGTTCAGAACTTGCCTTTATTTGAAAATATCCCCAAAACAGGTGTGAGGATTGCCTTTTTTTTTTTTTTTTAAGGTTTATTTACCTGAGCATGTGCGCATGTGTGAGCTAGGGGGAAGAGCAGAGGGGGAGAGAGAGAATCTCAAGCAGACTTCCTGCCCAGAGAGGAGCCTGATATGGGGCTTGAGCCCCACCCTGAGATCATGACCTGAGCCAAAAAATCAAGAATCAGAAGCTCAGCCTCCTGAGCCACCTACAGGGCCCCCAGGATTGCTTTTAAATGTTAGTTTTTAGATATGCTGAACTTGAATTAGTTGAGGGAGCCTTCTTATCTGAGTCTAAATGGCTTTAAGATTCTTTTATCCTCTATCTGGATATCTGGATGCTAAAACAGTATTTTCCAGTCCAAGACAAGGTTTTTTTTCTTTATCTTTTCCAACTGTCAATTCTATTATGCAGCTGTTTAGCATAGGACATGAAGAGAATGAGAATGGCCATTGGAATTTTATGTATCCAATTTTCATATGTTAATAGTTGACATTGGTCAATTTCTTCTCCATTACCGAGATTTGGATATGGAGCCAGAGTTCCTTTACAAAGATCCAACATTTTGAGATTTTCGTTAGTGCTCGCGTATAGAATTTATTTCTAGGAAGTGCCACTAAACTCAGTTCTGCTTAAGGGCTGCAAAGTAGTAAAGATTTTGATTATACATGTTGCTAGAGGAATACTATTTTTATTACAGTATTTTTTTAAATTAAAAAGGCATTTGCTAACACATGGATGTATACTCCTTCCCCCTTCCAAAAGACATCCTCTCTAATGTGTTTGATGTATCACCTTGAACATGTAATATATATGTGGTTAATTTGCTTATGTATACTTAATTTACATAAAAGAAGGAAGTCTCCTTTTTAAAAAAGATTTTATTATTTGACAGAGAGAGAGAGAGAGCACAAGCAGGGGGAGTGGGAGGCAGAGAGACAGGGAGAAGCAGCTTCCCGCTGAGCAGGGACCCCACTGTGGGGCTCCATCCCAGGATCCTGAGATCATGACCTGAGCTGAAGGCAGGCACTGAACCCACTGAGCCACCCAGGCCCCCAGAAGGAAGTCTTGATAAGTATCAGTAGACTACATTCACTTCAACTTTGCTATATACCCTCTAAAGATGCTCTGAGGGTTAAATGAAAAAATATAAACAACCTTTATATATATAAACAACAAAATATAAACAACGAAACAAGGGTTTCGTAAGTGTTAGTTGCTTTGGATTCTCCCTGGTCCTCCCCAGATGATCTTAACACTGTTGCATGTGTATTGGGGGCAGGGAGATTATTTTGGAATCTGAAATCAGTTGTCCATGAATCTTTTTGAGCATTATTATTCTTTTAAGATTTTATTTATTTATAGAGAGAATGAGTATGTGTGTGCGAGCAGGGGTGGGTGGTGGTGAGAAGCAGAGGAGAGAGATAAGCAGACCCCATGCTGAGAGCAGGGCCTGACACAGGCTCCATCTCAGGAGGCTAAGATCTTAACCTGAGCCAAAACCAAGAGTTGGGTGCTGAGCCACCCAGGTGCCCTTATGAGTATTATTTTTATTTCTGAGTATCCTTTCACCGGTAGAGTGACCTCTTTGACCCGCTTCCATAATACAGAAAGGAGTGATTACCAGTCAAACCATTGCATTCTGTAGTTCAGAAACTGGCTAGTAATGGAACCCTCCAACCACTGACCTATTCAGCCATCCCTGTCGAAGTGGCTTCCTTTCCCTAGACCAACCTCCTATTTTCCTCCTTCCTAAATGACTTCATTCTCCATATATTCCCGTGGCTGCTCTGATTCACAATTCAAGAGAATAGAAATCCACGCTTGACTCAGATGCCAAGAACGTATTTATAAGAAGAACGTATTTCTCTATTTTTAGTCTCCCTGAGTAGAACTTCTCTAGAAAAGATGTTAAAATTCATGCATCATGTGAAGTTGACAGGGTGTGGCCTAGAGTTTTCCCTCTTCTAATACTACTGAGTGTTTTGGAACAAATGCTTTTGCTCAGCCATTTTGTAAGAGTCAGTGTTTTATTTTGGCATAAAGAAACAGTGACCCATTGCTATGTTAATACTTAAACTCCTTGCAGAAACTCTTTGCTATGAAACAGACTGATGTCTTGCCTTTATCAGGGAGACTCAGAGGTCAGTTCTCTGCATGGCTTGTCCTCTCCTTCACAAACACACCATGTTCTCTTAAAACCTTCATTCTCCTCTTTGCTAATTACCTACTTATCTCTTGGGAGGATCTCCAGTTTTCCTTTCCAAATAAGTTTGTAGACTCACACCCACAGAGACATTTGATTTGAATATTTTTCTATGTATTTCTATATATATGATTCTCAGATTATATTTTCCACTAAAAAATAAAAATATTTCCCTCAAATGACTTGATCACTGAAACATATTTTGAATTTGAAAAGAGATTGCCCTACAACTCCACCAAATTTTCCCCGAAATATTTAGTTCTTCTCTTGGTTTACCTGGGAAAGTATGCTGAAGACAAGGTTCAAGAACTTCAGAAAATCCCCCAAGGGAATTTTAAGTGTGTGTGCATTTGGTGTAGCCATGAGGAAGGAAGGACAGATAACCACCACTACCACTCCCGGCATGGAGGGAGGGGCTGGGGTGAGGAGAATGAATATATGAGTATCAGAAAATGAAGTAGAACATCGATGTGGGAGCTAAGAATCATAGCTCCAATAGAAATGACCAGTTAGCTCTGATTTTTAGTGTTCAATTTTTATAGGATGGTATTTATTTTTCTATTTGGTACTGGTAGCAATTGCTAGTATCTTTTGTTTTCCTAGCAATTTTAGGATTTGTCTTCTTGAGGACACAGTGAAAAATTATATGTGCAGTAATGAAGCCAAATTGCATTTTTTTTTTCAGGCTCACCTCAGCTTGCATAGAGCTTCAGGGAAAGAGAACCAACTCAAATTAAACTAGCTAAATTTTAGAAAGTACCTACTTTTTCAGATGCCTCAGAACTTTGGAATGGTTTGTTCTTTCATAATAATGTCAGAGGCATTTAATGGCAAAGTAAAGAGACCTGGAGGTGTGGATTTGGGCTTTATTTAATCTTGTTGATTTTAAATTTTGTTTGTCTTCAGCAATCTAATTCTCTAGAGAAAATGAGGTTCACATTTTATGCAATAAGACTGAGTCTCCAAATGCAAAATGTTTCCTTAAACACACTAAGTAAATAGATCTCTCTGAGTCACTAGAAGTTGAGTTTTATAGATTCCCCCCTCCCCCTGCTTTGTTCTAGGCAGGTGAGCTGCACATGTCAATGGGCAGAACATGTTCATTAAATACATGCTTAATTTTTATTGATGATTCCATATTCTTGAATCAGTAACTTTTCTTGGAGAAAGTAGGTATCTTTCTAGTTGGCCTCATTGAGACCTATAATTATGATTCTTTAGTAATTAAAATACAGTTTCATGAAGCAGTCTTTGAAAATAAGTTAGATCTCACATTTTCTCATTTCCTCAGATGAGTCACATGCTGACTGGTTCTTTAGATCTAGTTCATGGTGGCTCTGCAAATGGTTTAAGGCTTCATCACATATATTGCTTACAGTATTCATTTATATAAAAATGTTAAAAAAAATGAAAATTTTATTCATTTATTTTCTATTTTCTGACCTTATCCTTGCTTCAGAGTAAATATCATATTGGCATCTTAACAAAAGTAGTAGTATACTGGGACACTGGGACACCTGGGTGGCTCAATCGGTTGGGCATCCCCCTTCGGCTCAGATCATGATCCTGGAGTCCCAGGATCGAGCCCCACATCAGGCCCCTGCTCAATGGGGAATCTGCTTCTCCCTTTCCCTCTGCCCCTTTCCCACTTGTGCTCTCTCTCTCGCTCGCTCCATCTCTCTCAAATAAATAAATAAAATCTCCTAAAAAAAAAAAAAAAGTAGTAGTATACTTTCCATTAATTCTGATGGGTGTGGAGGTTCTTTTCCTCATTTTTCTTCCCAGGGACCAGCAAAAGTAATCCATTTTTTAGACCAAATGGCCCATAATATTTGAAAAAATGCTGCCCCGGGTCAAATTTTAGAGAGTCTTGGCAGCTGGGAACTGTTAGCCAGGTACAGCTCTGTATGAAGTTGAGAGGTCTAATTTTCTTGTAACTTAGGTTGAAGTGAGGATGTTATTTCCGCATGTAGTTTCTGTGTCATCTTGTGTTTGCATGGTATACTTTGATTTCTCCCCCATCATGAAGTGATCTCTTCACCCTCATGCCTTTTTTTTTTTTAACTGCTCCACATTTGAAGCTCCCATGACCTCAGAACACACTGTTCATATTACCAGCATGGCCTTTGCAGTGGTGTGTTGTGATTTACCTGCTTAGATAAGATATCCATAGCACGTGCTTGTACCTGTATTAGAGCACTTATCACAGTAGGTTATAATTATTTGTTTGACTCTCTGTCTCCCTAAGTGAGCTCTGAGCTTCTCAGTGATAGCAACCACATTTAGATTTTTAGCTGTAGGCTCAGCACTACATAGCAAGTGCTCAGTTCATTTTTTTTAAATAAATGATTATTTATAATAATAGCCAACATTTATCAAACAGTTTGGTAAATACGTTGGATAACAGTGACTTAAAAAGTAAGTGCCGGCCCTTGGAGAAGTTAGAAGTTTTCTCAGGCACATAAGGTGGATGGTATTTTTAGGAGATGTTGATTGAGAAAATAAAGAATAATCAAAATTTACCATGAATTTTATAATATTGAAACATCATTGAATTTTACAAACCATGTGTTGTGTTCTGTAGACATTTGAAATTCAGAAATATAAATGTGTATAAAATGTGTCCCTCTACTGACAGTCTTGGTTGGACATTAAGATTTAAGAAGTAAGCCACTGATAGAAGTATTATTTTACACTCCTGAGGTCTGCCCTGAGGCAGCCTCCCCGGTTTGCCTGGGACCATCCAAGTGATTGCCTGTTGTTCTGGTAGAATCATTCATTGTCTCCCCTTTTACCTCAGAATTGACTTGATTTGGCCAAAAAAATTATATAGCCACTCTACCTTTTACACAGAGATTTATATTGCATTTGTTTTATCTCGACCCGCAAGAATTCTACATGAATGAGAAAGTTAGAAGCATATTATTATTTCCATCCCTGTAGATTTTAGGAGCTATTTCAGAGAATTTATTTACAATACATTCTTTTGAGGGTATACTCTTGCCATAACCTAATTCCCAAAAGTATGTATTTTATTTAAATGAATCTGTGTACTCTACGTACACTCCACCGCTCCCCTCCCCCGACCCCGTCTTTTTCTCCTCCTCTCCTCGTACTGTCTCCACCCCCTGCTGAAGCAAATTGTCCACTAATTTTAACTGGTTTAACTGGTCTCAAATGATCTCTTTCCATACCAGTGTCTAAAATGTTATGTTCCATGTTTGAATTTCACCTACTTTTCACCAAAGAGACTGAAGAGTCCTATGTCTTCCTCCAATACCTGTTCCTAACTGCAAGCAGGAGAAGTAAGGTGGTTTTTCCCAAGGGCCTCTACTTTGTTTTCTGAAAATATTGCTTCTGCACTTTATTCCCCACCCACCACATAGACACAGCTTGGGCCTTCAGGGTCATGGGTATGCTTGGGTACCAATTATGGGAGGCCTCCACCTCCTGAACTCTGAATCTGTCATCCACATTAGACCTTTAAGCAACACCTGCCCCCCTCCTCCCCAAAGCCACCCACCTTCTCCCCGAGGGCCTGGCTGTCCTGGGTAAGGCTACTGGCAATGTCTTGCCTCTGGCACTGGCGGGGGTGGGGGGGGGGTCAGGGGGTTGTCTCATTTGAGGTCCTCAACCTGTAGTGAGTAGAAGTGATCTCACAGTTCTCTTTGTTCTATGGCCAATGTCATTGCTTCTCCAGATGCCTCTTGCCATTTCCTATGAATCCCAAGTCACTTCTCTGCCTGCATCATCATCAAAATGAGAAAGAGATTTTTAAAAAGTATTATTAGGTCCCCAAATGTTAGTTTGTTTGGACTGCTGTAACACAATATCCTCGACTGGGTTATGTATGAACAACAGAGATTTAGTTCTCCCAGCTTTGGAGGCTGGAGATCAGGATGCCATCCTGGCAGGGTGAGGGCCCTCTTCCTAGTTGCAGACTTGTCCTGTATCCTCACTGGGTAGAATTAGGTAAAGAGTTCTTCGGGGTCTTTCTTCACTAATCCCGTTCTTGAGGGCACTGCCCTCCTGACCTGATAATCCCCTCCCAAAGGCCCCCCTCCTAATACCATCACATTGTGCCTTTGTACTCCAGCATGTGAATTTGAAGGACACACAAAAATATCAGACCTTAACATCAAAAGAAGCTGCCAGCTATGTTAATTTTTCCACCTTATTTCTTGATTCCTTAGACGATGTCCTCCGGACAAGGTGGAAAATATTTAAGTGGTACCACTGAAGGTCTTGTTCTAAGCAGTATCCCAGAGTATATATAATATGTACCCCAACTGTTTCCCATAGTTTTCCCAGAGATTGAGGGAAGTCTTTGTCTTCCCAATTTGGGAGGGGGGAAGCGCAGTTTTTATTCTGGAACCTGAAAATCAGCCAAGTATTCTCTTCACCTGGAGCGAGGTAGGGACTAACAATGTACCAGATTTCTCAGGGTGGGGGATACAGAAGAGTCTCCCTTCTCTGAATGTGTTATAATTATTTTGTATACAATTTAAATTTTTTTTTAATGGAATAAATTTTTTTTTTAATTTCTTTTCAGCGTAACAGAGTTCATAGTTTTACACCACACCCAGTGCTCCATGCAATGCGTGCCCTCCACAATACCCACCACCTGGCTCCCCCAACCTCCCACCCCCCGCCCCTTCAAAACCCTCAGGTTGTTTTTCAGAGTCCATAGTCTCTCATGGTTCATCTCCCCCACAATTTCCCTCAAC
>PISX010003443.1:116658-137547 GCA_004024625.1 Mellivora capensis | reverse complement strand
ATCTCCTTGCTGGTTATGGGTCTGTTCAGGTTTTCTATTTCCTCCTGGCTCAGTTGTGGTAGTTTATATGTCTCTAGGAATGCATCCATTTCTTCCAGATTGTCAAATTTGTTGGCATAGAGTTGCTCATAGTATGTTCTTATAATTGTTTGTATTTCTTTGGTGTTGGTTGTGATTTCTTCTCTTTCATTCATGAATTTGTTTATTTGGGTCCTTTCTCTTTTCTTTTTGATAAGTCTGGCCAGGGGTTTATCAATCTTATTAATTCTTTCAAAGAACCAGCTCCTAGTTTCATTGATTTGTTCTATTGTTTTTTGGGTTTCTATTTCGTTGATTTCTGCTCTGATCTTTATGATTTCTCTTCTCCTGCTGGATTTAGGCTTTCTTTCTTGTTCTCTCTCCAGCTCCTTTAGATGTAGGGTTAAGTTGTGTATTTGAGACCTTTCTTGTTTCTTGAGAAAGGCTTGTACCGCTATATATTTTCCTCTCAGGACTGCCTTTGCTGTGTCCCACAGATTTTGAACCGTTGTGTCTTCATTATCATTTGTTTCCACGAATTTTTTCAATTATTCTTTAATTTCCTGGTTGACCCATTCATTCTTTAGAAGAATGCTGTTTAGCCTCCATGTATTTGGGTTCTTTCCAAATTTCCTCTTGTGATTGTAGTCTCTACTTGTTTTATTTTCACTCTCATCTTTGTTATTTGCCTCCTTCTGCTAACTTTAGGCTTAATTTGTCCTTCTTTTCCTATTTCTTTGAGGTGTAAAATGTTTATTTAAGTAGTTTTTTTTTATCATGTAGACATTTATTGCTATGGACTTCCCTCTTAGAACTGCTTTTGCCCCATCCTACTAGTTTTGGAAGGTTGTGCTTCCATATTCATTTGTCTCAAGAAATTTTTAATTCTTTTTCAATTTCTTCTTTAATATATTCGTTGTTCAGTAACATGTTGTTTGCTCTCCACATATTTGTGAGTTTTCTTGTAGCTTATTTCTAATTTTATACCATTATGGCAAAAAGAAAAACTACTTAATACAATTTCAGTATTTTTAAATTTATTAAGAGATGTTTTGTAGCCTAGCAAAAGATGTATCCTGGAGAAAATTCCATGCACATTTGAGAAAATGTGTCTTAAGCGTGCGGCTCCAGAGAAAATGTGCCTTCTGCTACTGTTGAATGAAATAGTCTCTAAATATCTAAAAATTTAAATATCTAAATATAATTTAAATTTAATTTAAATTTAATTTTAAATTTAATTTTAAAATTTAAATATCTAAAAATATAAAAATTAAGTCCATCTGTTCTAATACATAGTATAAGTACAAGGTTTCTGTATTGATTTTCTATGTGGATGATCTATCCATTGTTGAAAGTGTCAAATCAAGCTCTACTTTGCATTTATAGTCATCTGGAAGAGAAGAATACATAAATTTATGGCAAACACAATATAAAGCTCCACTTGGAATTGGAAATAAAAGTTTCAAGTTAGTTCTGTTTAATATGGCCTATTTTGCTATTGCTACTGCCATAGAGAACCAAGATACTAATCAGGTATATTGCGGGAAAAATGACTCTTCATTGCAGGCCCACCATCTTGTCTTAATCTAGGTACTACTTGTATCTCAAGTAGGGGGTTAAAAATCTTCCCTGAGAATTGTATGAAATCGGTAGTCATGGAAATTTGAAGTCTGAATTTATATTACCTGTGTGGGACAAAAGACCTTAAACAGATAGTTTATAGTGGACTGTTTTGATTATGCCACCAAATGACTGGCTGAAACAAAGGTATACCCTCTCTCAAAATACTTAACTATCCAGATTGATATAACTATACTATTTCAACAGTCAAAAGAGCCACCCTGACTTCAGAAATGTCAAATGTGGAAAAATATGAATTGCAGACTATTTTTTATATATGGAAGTTGTGAGAATTTAATGAGCTCATGCAAACTACTTATAACAGTGTGTAGAAAGTAGTAAATTGCTATAATCATCATCATTTTTCAGCTTAATTTGCAACAACTACAAATTTCCATCATAATATATCAGACCTACTCACCTATCTGCAAACAATCATTGCTTCTTTTATTTCTTTGTTTTGTGCAAGATGAAGTGAGAAAGTACTTTTCCGAGTGTAGTAATCATCATCATCATCATCATCATCATCATCATAATGCCAGCCCCAACACAGCCACATACCCTCTTTTAACAGATTTTCCTATCTGTAAAATCAAAAAGAGTTGGGTTGGATAATTCTTTAAACTTTTTGTTATGGCAAATATTGGGCCTGTACAAAAGTCTCTAGAATAGTTAATCCCTAAGTTGAAAATGTATTAGCTCATTGTCAATATAATCCTTTATTCTAATGCTTTCTATCATAGACTATTCCCAGGCATTATATCCTTTTAGGCCAGATAAGTTTTGTATATCTTTCTAATGCTAAAAGTTTACAATAAATCCAGCAACTTGTGGAATTACACTGTAAGCCTTGGTTATTAACAATCATTTTTCTGTCCTCAACTGAGGAAAATGAACCTAGATTCTACTTTACTATTTAGTTAATACTTATACATTGATTTCTGCTTCCAAACATGATAGAGTAACAGGTACCAGATTTATCCTCCCAACTGAATAACAAGTAGAGACAAAATAAATAAACACCAATTTTCATGATATCAAATGTTAAATAATGAAGTACTGTGATCTTCAAGATATGAAAAACACACACGGTAAGCCCTTCTTGTCCCAGCTTGCTGCTTTGAAAGTTTCCAGCACACGGCAAAGAGAAGAAGCCAGGCAGACTTCCTGAATCTGAATGTCCAGGGAGACCAAGGTGACTAACGTTCATAGGATAGAGTACTGGGGAAAGAGAGATGAATATAGAGAGATCCCAGCAGATTTGCATAAGATTCCCCTGAAGTATTCAGCAGAAGATTTAGCAGTTAATGCAAGCCAGAAAACCACCTAGGGCTGGGGGCAAAACCAGGTAAAAGGATTGGAGGAAGCAGTAACTGCTGCTTATACAAGGCCAGAAAAGGTGCCTATTTTCACAAACCAGATGGAAAAACCTCATAATTTACTGGAAGGAGCGGCCCAAAAACTTTTGTCTCAGTAGGATCAAACTGTTCCCAAGTAATTTAACGAAGTTCAAGAACACTTACAATAATTCAAAAATACCTAGCCACCCAACAAGGTATAATACATAGGAAAACTCAGTACACACACACACACACACACACACACACTCACACAATTCCCTAAAGGAAAAGAGAGATGGAAAAAAATATTTGAAGAAATAATGTCTAAAACTTTTCCAGATTTGTTGTAACCTATAAACCCACAGATCCAAGAAGCTCAGTGAACCCAAGCACAAGAAACATGAAGTATACCAAAGCATATCATAACTAAATTACTCAAAACCAGTGATAAAGAGAATATCTTAAAAGAAGCCAGAGGAAAAAGCACATTTTGTAGAGAGGAAAAAAGATAAAAAGATGAGCATAATAACAAACTTCACAGCAGAAATAATATACTAGGGAAACAACAGAGGACTAAAAGAAAAAATATTAAGGGAAAAACCTGTCAACCTATCATTGTATATCCAGTGAATGTATCTTTCACAAATGAAGATGAAATAAAGATTTTCTCAGATATATAAAAACTGGAAAAATTAACTGTCAGCAGACTATAAAATATGTAAAAGGAAGACTTTTAGACAAAAAGAAAATGATGGTAGATGGAAATACAGAAATCTACAAACAAAAAAATGGAGAATACCAGAAATAGTAACTACATAAATACATATATGAGAATTTTTCTTATTATTAAATGTCTTTAAGAGATAATTAACTCTTTAGACAAAAATAATAAAAATGTAATGTGGGATTTGTAAAATATGTTAATAAAATGTATGACAATAATAGAACCTTAAAATTGGTTCTTAAACTTATTTGTAAAGTGGTATAATATCCCTCAAAAGTAAACTGAGATATGTGAATGAGGGATACTATAAACCCAAAGCAACTAAAATAACAAAATAACCAACATGCCCGCAAAAGAGAAAAAAGTGGAATCATTAAAATGCTCAATTGATTCAAAAGAAAGCAGAAAAAGAGGGAAAAGAGAACAAAGATGGAAAAAATAGAAAACAAATAGCAAGATTAGATTTCAATACAATACAAAATAATCACATTAAATATAAATGGTCTAATTACCCCGATTAATAGGCAGAGATGGTCAGATTGTACAGAAAGCACAATATGCTGTCCATAAGAAAATCACTTAAGAAATATCAAGACAGGGACGCCTGGGTGGCTCAGTTGGTTAAGCGGCTGCCTTCAGCTCGGGTCGTGATCCCAGCGTCCTGGGATCCAGTCCCACATCGGGCTCCTTGCTCAGCGGGAAGCCTGCTTCTCCCTCTGCCTCTGTCTGCCTGTGCTCACACTCTCTCTCTCTGACAAATAAATAAATAAAATCTTTAAAAAAAAAAGAAATATCAAGACAAACAGAGTAAAAGCAAAAGAATGGAGAAAAGGGCAAGCTAGCACAAATCAAAAGGAAGCAAGTTCCATTAATGTCAGACAAAATACATTTCAGAGCAGAAATCTTAGTAGTGATAAAGTAATATCATAATGATAAAGAGACCAATTAATCAGGAAGAAATAATCTTAGGTTTATGTACTAATATCAGCTTCCAAATACACAAGTTAACAAATTAATACAATTCTGGTCTATTTAAATAATTCTCAAGTTTTTATATTCATTATAATTTGCATTTTTCCTTTTAATTTTTAACTAATAAACTTTATTTTGGAAGATAGTTTTATATTTACAAGAAATATTGAGTAGAAAGTACAGAGTACCCCCCCACCTGACTTTTTCATTAGTGGGGTACATTTGTTACAATTAATTGAGCCACTGTTGATACATTATTAATTAAGTCCATAGTTTGTATTAGGATACACTCTTTGTATTGTACATTCTCTGGAGTGTGTGTGCATGTGTGTGTGTGTTTGTGTGATTTTTCTTCAACTGAGTTTTGACAAATGTATCCACATGTATCATGCTAAATATTTTCAGTACTTAAAATTTTTTTTTAAATTCCTTCAGTAGGAGGCCTGCTTCTCCCTCTCCCACTCACCCTGCTTGTGTTCTCTCTCTTGCTGTCTCTCTCTGTCAAATAAATAAATAAAATATTTAAAAATATTTTTTAAAAAATTCATCTGTTCTACCTATTCATCCTGTCTCTCCTACCCCTGGTAACCACTGATCCTTTTATTGTCTCTACAGTCTTGCCTTTTCTAAAATGTCATATAGTTGGAATTGTACTGTATGTATTTTTTTAGAATGGCTTCTTCCATTAGATAATGTGCATTTAAAATTTCCTCTGCATCTTTTTGTGGGTTGATAGCTCATTTCTTTTTTGTTGTTGAATAATATACCATTGTTTGGATATGCTCAGTTTGTTTATCCACTCACCAACTGATTGCCAGATCATATAACAGTATGTTTAGTTTTGTAAGAAACTGTCCAACTGTCTTCCATTTTACATTCCCACCAGTGGTAAATGAGAGCTTCTGTTTCTCCACATCCTGACCAGTATTTGGTGGTGTTGGTATTTTCGACTTTAGTCATTCTAATAGGTGTGTAGTAGTATCTCATTCTTATTTTAATTGCTTTTTAGTTTTAATAGATAATTTCTAATATATTATTTAATATTTTGAGGTTTTGAACATTTGTTAATTTACATTTTTGATAAAAGTAAATCCAAAGTAAAATTTGAATATCATTATGATACTATATAATATGAGGTTATGTTTGCCAAGATAGGATAAGGAACAGATTTTGTTTAACAGTTTAACTTCTTTTATAATCTTAAGATATATTGATATATGGAATGGCAGCATCTTTTTGAAAATCACTGAGAAGTTGTAGACAGTCTCAATAGAAATGTGTAAATACAGAAATATAGACAAAATTCTGTGTGTCTTTCAGGGATTCACAGACTTCCTAAAACTCATCCAGGTGTTCATTCATCATAGGGCAGCAGCCCCTGCTCTGAATTCTTGACAATTAGTGCTCATTTAGTTTCCTGAAAGCACAATCCAAAGATTGTCATCCTCTTACATCTCTTTCTTTTTTCTTAATTAAATTTAATTTTTTTTCAGTGTTCCAAGATTCATTGTTTAAGCACCACACCCGGTGCTCCATGCAATATGTGCCCTCCTTAATACCCACCACCAGGCTCACCCAACCCCTCACCTCCCTCCCCTCAAAACCCTCAGTTTATTTCTCAGAGTCCACAGTCTCTCATGGTTACATCTTCTATCATACTCCTTCAGAGGTGTCCAATTCCTTAAGTAGTAGTTCCTTCAGCCTGCTATTTAAAACATTCAGCACTTTTTTCCTTTTGCTGAAGCACCAGCAGCCAAAATGATGTTGAATACCTTTGCGACTTCTGACCACAGCAAGAACCATAAAAAGCATTTTGAAGTACCTTCCCACATTTGCAGGAAGATTGTGTCTTCCTCTCTTTCCAAAGAGATGAGACAGAAGTACAATGTTTGATCCATGCCCATCCAAGAGGATGACGATGTACAGGTTGTGAAAGAATACTGTAAAGGTCAGAAAATTGGCAAAGTCATCTGTGTTTACAGGAAGAATCTGTTATCTACATTGAGCGAGTACAGCAAGAGAAGGCAAATGGCACAACTGTCCAGGTGGCCATTCACCCTAGTGAGGTGGTTATCACTAGACTAAAAGTGGACAATGGCCATGAAAAGATCCTTGTACATAAACCCAAGTTTCACCAAATAGGAAAGGAAAGGGGCAAATATAAGAAGAAACAATTGAAAAGATGCAGGAATAAAGTAATCTTATATACGACTTTAAATAAAAACTATTAGGATGAGGAGTGCTTGGGTGACTCAGTTGGTTAAGTATCTGCCTTCAGCTCAGATCATGATCCTGGGGTCCTGGGATCCAGCCATACATCAGGCTCCCTGCTTAGCCGGGAGTCTCCTTCTCCTTCTCTCTCTCCCCACCCTTCCCTTGTGCTCTCACTTGCCATCTCTCTCTTAAATAAATAAATAAATAAAATCTTTAAAAAAACCTACAACTATTAAGATGAAAAAAAAATTCAGCAAACTAACCTCAGGTTAACCTGATCAGACTTCTCCCTGCATTACCGTCATTCATGTAGCCCAAGCCACTGATAATTGGTACAACTTGCTGTTCTCTGAATGTATCTCTAAGCTTTCCAATGTCTCCAAATTTATATAAATTTTCCACCTGAAATTCCTTTTTTTAAAATCTCTGCCTACTGAAATTCTATCACTAGTCAAGGCTTTCTGATGGAAACTTTTCTTCCTACCACTCTAAAAGAGTCTCTTCTTTTTCCAACTTCTCAGAACACATTTATATACTCATTCTTTCATTCCTCCCTCCTGCCATCATTCATTCTATAAACCATACTATAAATCTTGTTGAGCATTCATAGTACTGGCCACTCTTCTGGTACAGATGGCTCCTGCTCTGCAAGGAGATTTCAGGTGACCAGGAATGCATCTAAGGGACCCAATGTAGGCTTAGGCTGGAGCCTAAAACAATACAATGCAGAGATTAAGAGTAAGACCATCTGGACTCAGAGGCTGGCTCTGCCCATAGTGGCTGGGTGACCTGGGCCAAGTTACATCACCTCTGTCTGCTTGCTTTGTTATCTGAAAGTCAAGATAAATAGGGCACCTATGTCACAAGGTCTATATGAGGATTAGTGAGTTTATTCTATAAAGATCTGAGAATGCTTGGTATGTAAGTAAGAACTCAATAAATACTATTAATATTATCATTATAAATAGAAGGAAAATGGTGGTAAGAGTAGACTTCCCTGAAAATAATGTCTGAGAAAACCCTCCATACTACTCTGTATTCTCCAGTGCTTGTTGAAGAAGATGAAGTAGACAAACACAAGCTTTTGGCAGAGTTTCTTTTTTGAGCTGATTTTGAACTGGCCATTTGTGTTTCAGATGCATTTGATGACTTCTGTTTCTATAGTCAACTTATGGTCTCTTGACCTAAAGAGTGGCTTTCAAAGGTCACTGCTACCACTTGAGTTGGTTTTGTTTGTTTGTTTATTCATTCTTAACTACTGTAGACCTGATAAGTTTGCAAAGAGGTTTTAAAATTTTAAAAAGGTTTTTCCATAAGGCTGTACTTACACTTCTTCCTCACAAGGCAGGGCTTTCATAAGAATGAAGTCAAAAGACTGATTTTTAGTATGACAGTTCACAGAAAAATATAGCTTACAGAGTCAGCAGCAGGTAAATGGCCTTTTTTTTTTTTGAGATTTTATTTATTTATTTGACAGAGAGAGACCATGAATAGGCAGAGAGACAGGCAGAGTGAGAGTTGGGGAAGCAGGCTCCCTGCTAAGCAGAGAGCCTGATGTGGGGCTCGATCCCAGGACCCTGAGGATCATGACCTGCGCCGAAGGCAGAGGCTTAACCCACTGAGCTACCCAGGCGCCCCTAAATGGCCTTTTAATATATTAGAAAGTATTTTATTGAAATTAGAGTGTTTGGAAGCAAGTGACCTGCTTTCAATTTTAGGAGTGTTAGCTTTCCTGGCTGGGTAAAGTGAGCAAGTTATTTAAACTTCCTGTGTTTCATCCACATTATGGGGATAATACCTCTATTCAGGGGTAAATAAGATGGTGTACGTGGAAGTGCCTGAAGAATAGACAGGAGGAAAGAAAGAAGGGAGTGAGAAGGGTGGGTGAGCCCTGAATGTATTCCAAAGAAATAGCCAGAGATTTACACTTGACTTCTTAAACTTATACTTAAAGTGAGAGTGAACAAGAGGGGTATTTTGTTATGGCATTGACTTTATGAGTTTAAATCCACCAACTTCTTGAACTAAGTTCAAGTGCTTTGACTTTGTTGAGCTGCTCGCTTTCTTACGTTATTACTTGAATGACATATCAACTCATGATTTGCGTTCACCTTTCAAATAGTTGAATTGCATTTCAGTGCCTGACCGTGAGATATTGTGACTCAGAACACTTAAAGAAGTTTGACTACATGTGGAAAATTTATGAGTAGCAGAGTGAGAACATGGCAGATTTCCGTAAATCACTTTTTTTGAGAGTTGAGTCACTCATTGCTATGAAAATAATTTATAGGGCAATGTTCCATTTGAAGAAAAATGAAAATTAATGGCATTTGTCAGGATGATGATGAATATGTTTCAACACCAGTGGAAAAGAACAAGTTTCACAAAAAAAATGCAAACTCTACACCAGATTATTTATCATCATAACTATTTCAGGCTCTTTGGTAAATGTTAGGAAGTTTGGCTGAATTAGATATCATTCACTGAGCTAGCTGTTCTCTGTGTGTATCCCAGACCCATTTTGTGCCATTCTATCTGCTGCCCTGAGTCCCAGGAGGCTTTAGGATGGGTCTCTCAGGAGACCCAAAGGATGAGACTGGGTTAGGGTATTTCTTTTGGAGGGGGGTGTTTTAAATTTTTTATTTATTTATTTTAAAGAGAGACAGAGAGGGAGTGCATGTGAGCAGGAGAAAGGGCAGAGAGAGACGGAATCTCAAGCAGATTCCAAGCTGAGCATATAGCCAGACAGCGGGCTCCATCTCACAACCCTGAGATCAAGAGTCAGAGGCTTAACAGACTGAGCCACCCAGGCAACCCTCCTTCTTCTGTTCTTCTCTAGGTGATGCTGAGGTTCTGGCTGGCACTGCTTCTGATTAGCACAGCCCCAGCTGAGTTCAGCCTCTGGACTATGGAGAAGGGAAGTCTTCCTGCCAGTGCTGCTCTAGAGACCTCAGTTTTCCTTCATTTAGGTAAATGTAACAGATTCTCATCAAAATCTCACCTAAAAAGAAGTTGTTTTCTCTTGAGACCAAGCCGGGTATATTCTCCAGTAAGCAAAGTTTATGAAACTTCCGGGGGATGGATCCCACAATAAACTAGATCTCAAACAACCAAACAAGTGCACTCCCTTTCCCAGATGTTTTTCAGGTATCTTTATCGTTACGTTTACTTTATTACATTGTTCTAAAATAAACCAGAACATCACGTGTGGTAGCGAGGCTGAGTTATACTTTCCAGAATTCCCCTGCCTATATGTTTCTGCATGGGAAGGATCACAGGACAGAGTCTTACATGAGATATGGGGGAAATTTTTATAGCTCACGCCTGTAGTTGTTTATCTGCTGGATGACCACATTGGTGTGAGGTAGCAGCTAGGATTCTGACTGTTCCACCTCCCCCAGGATCCTCCTTACCTTGTCTGACTCCTAGGCCAGGTGTGTGTGTGATTAGCTCCATCCCGAGGGGCCTCAGGCTCTGCAGGACACTAATACCATCAAGGCCTGGGGCAATGAGAACTGACAAGGGTTTCAGTCTGTCCTTGTAAGCTCCAGCTTGTTTTTGCTCTTCCCCACTTTACATCTATGTTGCTTTCCTGTCCACCTGTGCCCTGGTCTTCAAGTTCAGGTATCAGCCTTACAGAGTCTGCTTATCCAGCTATGTAAGGACCCCTCCCCGTGTGGTGTGTATGTGTGTGTGTACAGATAAATAGATATATGACATTAAAATATTAATCATTCCTTTTGTACCTTCCCTTCCAGCACTATAAAGCCTGTATTTAATGTAACTTTTTTCCTCAGCTCCTTTAAAAATTTTTCTCTGTATCACTAACTTCAAACAGGTTGATGTGCCCTCTTTTTTTGTTTTTGTTTTTTTAATTCTTTGGGACAGGACTAGACTAGTGCTTAGATAAGAACCAAAAGCATGAATTGTGAAAAACCTTATAAAGAGAATGCAGGATTTGCAAGCCACAGATCTGACAAAGGTGCTCAAGAGGAAGCCTGCTTGGAATTCTCTCACTCCTTCTCCCTCTGCCCCTCCCCTCCTTCTGTGCTTGTGTGCTCGCTCTCAAACAAACAAACAAACAAAAAAAATTAGGATTTAACATAGGGATTTGGGAGGACACAAACATTCAGTCTATAGCACTATATTCATCAGAAAGGAGAAAAGATAAAGAGGAAAACTCTTCCTCTGATAGAAGTCCACAGAAGTTGCATGGTTTCCTCTTCATCCATTGGCCAGACCTTAGACACATGGCCCCATCCAACTGCAAGGAAGGCAAGGATTAATTTTTATTCAGAGGAAGATGGGGAAAATGGATATTGGAAGACAAAAAATTGTCCTTGTCACAGGTACCTAACATTTCAAGGCTCTCCCATATGTGACCTTCTCTCCCACCTGTGTTGGAATCCCCGTCACTTGTCTACTGCCTGCACTTTCAAGTCTCCTAGGTCACTGTCATGAGTCATGAATTCAAAGCCCAGGTTTAATTACATTACTCTCTTGTCCCATAATCTTCAGTGGGTCCCTACTATTTGTAGATTAAGTCCAAACTCTTTTGCTTAACATGATATTAATATACTCCATAATACCATCTCATTTGATCTCCCTTTTCTTTCCTACCCTTCTTTATCCTCTCAACTGGCCATTCTCTGAATGGGGCACCATGAACTTTCAGTTCTCCATAACTTTGTTTTTTTGTTATTGTTGTTGTTTGTTTTATTGTTGTTCTTTTTTTTTTAAGATTTCATTTATTTATTTAACAGAAAGAGATCACAAGTGGGCAGAGAGAGAGGGGGAAGCAGGCTCCCTGCTGAGCAGAGAGCTCCATGCCATGCGGGGCTCAATCCAGGACTCTGAGATCATGACCTGAGCTGAAGGCAGAGGCTTAACCCACTGAGCCACCCAGGCACCCCAGTTCTCCATAACTTTGATCATGACAGACCTTCTACCAGAATCAGCTCCCTAAAACCCCATCACCAACTTTCAAAACACTGTACAAAAGTCCAATTCTATCCCAAATGATATTACTTTTATAAACTCATTTTTCATCACTTCTATTAAAAATGACTTACTCATTCTCAGAATGACCACTGTTTTACGCTGCCTTCCATTATAATAAGTTATACATTTTCATATTTGTAATCATGATTATATATTATAAATTACACAGTATTTACTACATATTACTGACCTTTGCAGTCCTGGGAACACCTAGTCTCTGAATGTTTACCTAATAGCTGCACAACACATTTTTATTAAATGGAATTGGTATGTAACCACTAAAATTATAGAAGGAAAGAGAAAAATCTCAAGTCAGCTCTCTTTGAGTAAAACATTCATTTAAACTGGTTTAAATGTTTTATCAACAATATAGCATTATTTATTACATAATTCTAAGTCTGTATTACTTATGTGGAATTGTTGAGTGATTTGTGTTAATATATAAAGCTTAATAGGATTTACATCAGAAAGAACAACTTGTAAGAGCTATTTTCAGCTCTAACAAGGAAGTGACAGTTTTTCCATTTTTAGCAGAAGTGTTATAACTTATCTCAGTCAAACACTTGCTAGGTCATTTTGTTTGTCACTTGTGTTACTTTACTTTCTATTTTAACTCTCAGGCCTATTCAGAAATAACAAAAAGAGAAAATTATAGTTTGATTGCTTCTAATTGTCTTGGACAGCAGGTAGAAGTTAAAATAATTTCAACATTGAATTGTCTATGTTAAATATGATCACAAGATCTATTTAATATTAATCTTTTGTCCATTTGGCCCATTTCTCTCAATTTCTCAATTAGCTCTCTATGTATTAGATTCAGACAGGAAGATATGACTATAGAATTTGAAATAAACAATAAACTCTCAATTAAAATTAATAAGTTATTTGAAAATCGACCCCATATTGGCCTCATAAGGACACCTTTTTCTGAAAAATAGGATTTCATTTTAACCTTTTTGTAACTTTATGTCATTTGTCCTTCTGTCTATCCCTCTTCTATACCCTCTCTGTCCTCTTTTTGTGTCCATAGTTCTTGTTTCTGATCTGATTAAAACTATTTCATGCACTTTGTATTAACCCTACTTATATGGGAAGAATTGGGGCACCAATCAAAGCTCAGGATGACATATCACTCCAGCTGAATCCTGAGCTAGAAGAAGGTTTAGAAAAGTATATGAATGGAATAAAAATAAACTATAAGGTTAATATTTTTAATTCTAACTCTTTATCCAATTTTGAGTTGTTTTTCAAATTTTTTTAATTTTTATCTTTTTAAAGATTTTATTTATTTATTGGACGGAGAGAGAAATCACAAGTAGGCAGAGAGGCAGACAGAGAGAGAGAGGGAAGCAGGCTCCCCACCGAGCAGAGAGCCCAATGTGGGGCTCGATCCCAGGACCCTGAGACCATGACCTGAGCCGAAGGCAGAGGCTTAACCCACTGAGCCACCCACGCACCCCTCAGTTGTTTTTAAATACAAGGAAAGTCAGTTAACTTTCTAGAGCAAGGAAAACAAAAGAAAAGACAAATCATTCAGGCAGTGACTCATGGATGGAATCATTCAGGTACAAAACAAAGCATAACAACAAGAACAACAAAACAGTATTTTTCTGCAAAAGCTAGTTTTGAATACTATATTTTCTAGGTTATTGATTCTTCCCCCCACTTTGAAAAAATTGTTGTCATTCTGGAATTTAATAAAAAGTGACAGATTTTCACAGATACTGTCACTAAGTGCAAGAATATGAGAGGGTATGTCCAGAAGCAAGGGTTCCTCAAACTGAAAGTAATTAAAAAGTGTATTCAGGGTTGCCTCCTTGGTGACATAAAGGCATCAGGGTCAAGGCACTGAACTGGGGAGAGATGATTGAAAAAATGGATTGAGAATCTGTTAGGTGTTTGTACTCGGTTGAGTGTTCTAAGAATGCTAGAGCTGTATCCAAGCTTTCCTAGGCTCTATCAGCCTGACAGTAAGTAGGTGATTCTAGAGAATGCTTGAGAGTTCCCAGAGGGTTCACACATATATTCATGAATGTCTACGGAATCACAGTGCTATCTACTGACAGGTCTTCCCAGCATAATTATCTCTACCACAGGGGACAGCCCTTGAGATGACAAAGCTGTTGATGTTCTACTGTGAAGTGGGAAGGAATTTTTCCACTCCCCACTCTCATTTACATGCAAGAATTACTTAGATGGGTTTCTGAGCTATGCTCCTCATTTCCAACATGTTAGAGTTTTTAGTAAAATACTTTTGTAGAGAGAGGACCCAAATAATCAAAACCAGAAATGAAAGAGGAGACATAACAATCAATACCAGAGAAATACAAAGGATTATAAGAGAATATTATGAAAAACCATATACCAACAAATTGGATACCTGGAAGAAATGGATAAATTCCCAGAAACATATAACATCCCAAAGTGGAATCGGAAAGAAATAGAAAATTTGAGAAGGCCAATTACCAACAATGAAATTGAATCATTAATCAAATGCCTTCTGATGCACAAAAGTCCAAGACCAGATGGCCTCATAGATTAATTCCACCAAACACTTAAAGAAGAACTAATACCTATTCTTTTCAAACTATTAAAAAAATAGAAGAGGAAGGAAAACTTCTGAATTCATTGTATAAGGCCAGCATTACTCTGGTATCAAAACCAGATAAAAAAAAAAAAAACTATAAAAGAGAGAGAGAGAGAGAACTATAGGCCATTATCTCTGATGAACATAGATGTAAATATCCTCAAGAAAACATTTGAAAACCAAATCCAACAATACACTAAAGAAAGTCATTCACCACAATCAAGTGGGATTATTCCTGGGATGCAAGGTGGTTCAATACTCACAAATCAATCAATATAATACATTGACAAGAGAAAAGATAAAACTATATGATCATTTCAATAAATGCAGAAAAAGATTTGACAAGTACAACATGCATTCATGATAAAAAATCTCTGAACAATATAGGCTTAGAGGGAACATAATAAAGGCTTTTTCTGGACAACCCACAGCAGACATCATATTCAATAAGGAAAAATTGTGAGCTTTCCCCCTAAGATCAGGGATAAGCAAGGATGTCCATTCTCACTTTTATTCAACATAGTACTGAAAGTCCTAGCCACAGCAATCAGACAAGAAAAAGAAGAGCATCAAAATTGGTAAGCAAGAAGTAACTCTCACTTTTTGCAATGACATGATACTATATATAGAAAATTATGAAGACTTCACCAAGAAACTGCTAGAACTGATAAATGAATTCAGTATACAAAATTCAGGATACAAAATCAATATACAGCAGTTTTCTGGATTTCTATACACTAATAATGATGTAATGGAAAGAAAAATCAAGAAACCCCATTTACAAATGCAACAAAAATAATAAACTACCTAGAAATAAATTTAACCAAAGGGGTAAAAGATCTATACTCTGAAAACTATAAACCAATGTTGAAAGAATTTGAAGATAACACAAACAAATAGAAAGATATTCTATGCTCATGGATTGAGAGAATGAATATTGTTAAAAAGTCCATTGTAACCAAAGCAATCTACACATTTAACATAATCCCTATCAGAATACCATCAGCATTTTTCATGGAAGTAGATCAAATAATCATAAAATTTGTGTGGAACAACAAAAGACCATGATAAGCCAAAACAATCTTGAAAAAGAAAAACAAATCTGGAGGTATCACAATCCTAGATTTCTATAGATATACTATAGATATTCTACAGATATACTACAAAACTGTAGTATCAAAACAGTATGGAACTGGCACCAAAATAGTCACATAGATCAATAGAACAGGATAGAAAATCCAGAAATAAACCCACAATTATATGGGTCAATTAATCTTTGACAAAGCAGGAAAGAATATCCAATCAGAAAAAGACAGTCTCTTCAACAAGTGGTGTTGGGAAAACTGGATAGCCACATGCAAAAGAATGAAACTGGACCACTTGCTTACACCATGCACAAAAATAATCTCAAAATAGATTAAAGACCTACATGTGACACCTGAAACCATAAAAATCCTAGGAGAGAGTATAGGCAGTAATTTCTCTAATATCAGCAGTAACATTTTTCTAGATATGTTGCCTAAGGCAAGGGAAACAAAAGCAAAAATAAACAACTGGGCTACATAAAAATTAAAAGCTTCTGAAAAGTAAAGGAAATAATCAACAAAACAAAAAATAACCTATTAACTGGGAGAAGATATTTGTAAAAGGCATATCCAATAAGGGTTAGTTAATATCTAGAATATTCTAGTTAATATTCATAACATACAAAAAACTTATATAACTCAACACCCAAAAAACAAATAATCCAATTAAAATGTGCAGAAGATATAAAGATGGCCAACAGAAACATGAACAGATGCTCAACATCACTAATTATCAGGAAAATGCAAATTAAAATCACAATATACACATAACACTTCACACCCGTCAGAATGGTTAAACTCAAAAACAAGCATCGACAAGGATGTGGAGGAAAAAACTATTGTGCATAGATGGTGGAAATGCAAATTGATGCAGCCACTTTGGAAAATAGTATGGAATTTCTTCAAAAAGTTAAAAATAGGGGGCAGGAGTCAAGATGGCGGAGAAGTAGCAGGCTGAGATGACATCAGGTAGCAGGAGATCAGCTAGATAGCTTATCAAGCCATTGCAAACACCTACAAATCCAACGGGATATCAAAGAGAAGAAGAACAGCAATTCTAGAAACAGAAAATCGACCACTTTCTGGAAGGTAGGACCGGCGGAGAAGTGAATCCAAAGCAACAGGAAGATAGACGGCAGGGGGGAGGGGCTGGCTCCCGGCAAGCGGTGGAACAACGGAGCACTAAATGGGGACTTTTAAAAGTCTGCTCCACTGAGGGACATCGCTCTAGAGGCTAAACCGGGGTGAAGCCCACGTGGGGTCAGCGTGGCCCCAGGTCCCACAGGGTCACGGAAGGATGGGGGTGTCTGAGTGTCGCAGAGCTCGCAGGTATCGGAGCAGGGAAGCCGGTTACAGAGACAGAGCCAAGGAGTGAGCTCTCAGCTCAGGGTTACCTTGAACCGGTCGCAGGCTGGGTGAGCTCAGAACGCAGCTGGAGGCCAGGGAGACGGGAGTGATTGGGCGCTTTTCTCTGAGGGTGCACTGAGGAGTGGGGCCCGGAGCTCTCGGCTCCTCTGGGCGGGGAAATTAGGAGGCCGCCATTTTCATTCCCGTCCTCCAGAGCTCTATGGAAAGCGTTCAGGGAACAAAAGCTCCCGAAAGCGACCCCAAGCGGATTACTTAGCCTGGCCCTGGTAAGGGCGGTACAGCTCTGCCTCGGGCAAAGACACTTGAGAATCACTACAACAGTCCCCTCCCCCAGAAGATCAACAAGAAATCCAGCCAAGACCAAGTTCACTTACCAAGGAGAGCAACAGAATTCTAGAGGAGGAGAAAGCAAAGCACGGAACTCATGGCTTTCTCCCCATGATTCTTTAGTCTTGCAGTCAATTTAATTTTTTTTTAATTTAATTTTTTTTCTTCTGCTAAATTTTTTTTAACTTTTACCCTTTTCTTTTTTAACGTTTTTAAACTAGTTTATCTTAACAATACCTTTCATAGAAAAAATAATCTTTTTTGAACCTTCATTATCATAGTCATATTTTATCCTTCATTGTATTTAACTTTATTTTTTGTATACACATAGAGTTTTTTTTTTTCTAAAAAATTTGGGGTACAACTTCTTCTAATAGATCAAAATATACCCTAAATCTAGCTCTGGGCTTGTTCTAGTCTCCAGCCTGAGCAAATTCTCTCCACTTTCTTTTTCTTTATTCTCCCAACCAACTTACTTTATCAACTCCTGTTTTAGAAATTTAAAAAAAAATTTTTTTTCAATCTTTATAGGCATATTCCATCCCTTCATTGTGTTTACTCTTATATACGTTTTTCATTCTTTAAAATTTTGGGAGGTGGTTTCTTCTAAGAGACCAAAATACTCCCCAAATCAAGTGGGTGACCCTGTTCTAGTCACCAGTTTAATATATATATATCTTTTTTCTTTATTTGTTTTCTTTTTTTAATTTTTTTTTTCTGAGCTTCTTTTTATCCCCTTTCTCCCCCCCTATGATTTGGGGTCTCATCTGATTTGGTTAAAGTGCATTTTCCTGGGGTCTTTGCCACCCTTTTAGTATTTTATTTGCTCCTTCATATAATCTTTTTTTTTTTTAAGATTTTATCCATTTATTTTACAGAGATCACAAGCAGGCAGAAAAGCAGGCAGAGAGAGAGAGAGAGAGAGAGGAGGAAGCAGGCTCCCTGCTGAGCAGAGAGCCCGATGCAGGGCTCGATCCCAGGACCCCAGAATCATGACCTGAGCCAAAGGCAGAGGCCTTAACCCACTGAGCCACCCAGGCGCCCCTCTCCTTCATATAATCTTATCTGGACAAAATGACAAGGTGGAAAAACTCACCACAAAAAAAAAGAAAGAGGCAGTACCGAAAGCTAGGGACCTAATCAATACAGACATTGGTAATATGTCAGATGTAGAGTTCAGAATGACGATTCTCAAGGTTCTAGCTGGGCTCAAAAAAGGCATGGAAGATATTAGAGAAACTCTCTCTGGAGATATAAAAGCCCTTTCTGGAGAAATAAAAGAACTAAAATCTAACCAAGTTGAAATAAAAAAAAGTTATTAGTGAGGTGCAATCAAAAATGGAGGCTCTTACTGCTAGGATAAATGAGGCAGAAGAAAGAATTAGTGATACAGAAGACCAAATGACAGAGAATAAAGAAGCTGAGCAAAAGAGGGACAAACAGCTACTGGACCATGAGGAGAGAATTTGAGAGATACGTGACACCATAAGATGAAACAACATTAGAATAATTGGGATTCCAGAAGAAGAAGAGAGAGAGGGGGGAGCAGAAGGTATATTGGAGAGAATTATGGTACAGAATTTCCCTAATATGGCAAAGGGAACAAGCATCAAAATCCAGGAGGTGCAGAGAACCCCCCTCAAAATCAACAAGAATAGGGCCACACCCTGTCACCTAATAGTAAAATTTACAAGTCTTAGCAACAAAGAGAAAATCTTGAAAGCAGCCCGGGAAAAGAAGTAACATACAATGGTAAAAATATTAGATTGGCAGCAGACTTATCCACAGAGACCTGGCAGGCCAGAAAGAACTGGCATGATATATTCAGAGCACTAAACGAGAAAAACATGCAGCCAATCCTATATCCAGCTAGGCTATCATTGAAAATAGAAGGAGAGATAAAAAGCTTCCAGGACAAACAAAAACTGAAAGAATTTGCAAACACCAAACCAGCTCTACAGGAAATATTGAAAGGGGTTCTCTAAGCAAAGAGAGAGCCTAAAAGTAGTAGACTAGAAAGAAACAGAGACAATATACAGTAACAGTCACGTTACAGGCAATACAATGGCACTAAATTCATATCTCTCAATAGTTACCCTGAATGTTAATGGGCTAAATGCCCCAAGCAAAAGACACAGGGTATCAGAATGGATAAAAAAACAAAACCCATCAATATGTTGCCTGCAAGAAACTCATTTTAGACCTGAAGACACCTCCAGATTTAAAGTGAGGGGGTAGAAAACAATTTACCATGCTAATGGACATCAGAAGAAAGCTGGGGTGGCAATTCTTATATCAGATCAGTTAGATTTTAAGCCAAAGACTATAATAATAAGAGACGAGGAAGGACACTATATCATACTCAAAGGGTCTGTCCAACAAGAAGATCTAACAATTTTAAATATCTATGCCCCTAACGTGGGAGCAGCCAACTATAAACCAATTAATAACAAAATCAAAGAAACACATCAACAATAATACAATAATAGTAGGGGACTTTAACATTCCCCTCACTGAAATGGACAGATCATCCAAGGAAAAAAATCAACAAGGAAATAAAGGCCTTGAATGACACACTGGACCAGATGGACATCACAAATATATTCAGAACATTTCATCCCAAAGCAACAGAATACACATTCTTCTCTAGTGCACATGGAACATTCTCCAGAATAGATCACATCCTGGGTCATAAATCAGGTCTCAACTGATATCAAAAGATGGGGATCATTCCCTGCATATTTTCAGACCACAATGCTCTGAAGCTAGAACTCAATCACAAGAGGAAATTTGAAAAGAACCCAAATACATGGAGACTAAACAGCATCCTTCTAAATAATGAATGGGTCAACAAGGAAATTAATGAAAAATTGAAAAAATTCATGGAAACAAATGATAATGAAAACACAATGGTTCAAAATCTGTGGGACACAGCAAAGGCAGTCCTGAGAGGAAAATATATAGTGGTACAAGCCTTTCTCAAGAAACAAGAAAGGTCTCAAATACACAACCTAACCCTACACCTAAAGGAGCTGGAGAAAGAACAAGAAAGAAAGCCTAAACCCCGCAGGAGAAGAGAAATAATAAAGATCAGAGCAGAAATCAACGAAATAGAAACCAAAAAAACAATAGAACAAACCAACAAATCTAGGAGCTAGTTCTTTGAAAGAATTAATAAGATTGATAAACCCCTGGCCAGACTTATCAAAAAGAAAAGAGAAAGGTCCCAAATAAATAAAATCATGAATGAAAGAGGAGAGATCACAACCAATACCAAAGAAATACAAACAATTATAAGAACATACTATGAGCAACTCTACGCCAACAAATTTGACAATCTGAAAGAAATGGATGCATTCCTAGAGACATATAAACTACCACAACTGAACCAGGAAGAAATAGAAAACCTGAACAGACCCATAACTAGTAAGGAAATTGAAACAGTCATCAAAAATCTCCAAACAAACAAAAGCCCAGGGCCAGATGGCTTCCCAGGGGAATTCTACCAAACATTTAAAGAAGAATTAATTCCTATTCTCCTGAAACTGTTCCAAAAAATAGAAATGGAAGGAAAACTTCCAAACTCATTTTATGAGGCCAGCATCACCTTGATCCCAAAACCAGACAAGGATC